>JAVYIG010003248.1:87500-205059 GCA_035222895.1 Strongylocentrotus droebachiensis | reverse complement strand
GAATAGATCTGCTCTTTCATAAATCGTTTGCCTAGCACGTTTCCAGTAAACCCATTGAAGCAACAGAAAGATTACTGTCTTTGTATGCATGACTTGCCCTATTTTTAATTTATCCATGTAAATCTTTTGAATGAATGATGTTAATAGTCAAGATTTGTTCTATTCTTCAGCTGGTTCAAGTCACTGTGAATACCATCCACCTAGAGAATGCGTGTAAATATCTGGAGGACTTCATCTCCAATATCACAGGGTAAGTCTTGACTTCTATTTTGTTTAAAATATAAAAAAAGAAACACTCAAAATGTCACAGAATTTTTTTTTGTTGTTGAAAATATTCAAAGTGGTTTCAGATAATTATTTGAAATCCCCCGAAATAGAGAAAATAGCGTAACACAAAGCTGGAGATGCTTGATTTTGATATATCTCTCATCAATCTGTGTCTAGGCTGTTCATGGTAAATGAGGCAAATACATGGTTCAAAAGAGTAACAGGACTGGGGACTACCCATTTATTGAGTCAACAACGCATACTCTTTGCTCTGGTGTACTGAGGATTTTTAAAAGCAGATAGAAATTTTGTGTAAAAATCGTTGATTCTACTTTCAATTTCATATTTTGATAGTAATGTGGATAGAGCATACAAAAAAGGTTACAAATCTTTGGGGTAACTTATCATGAGATCTGTGTTTATAATCAACAAATTTGTAATAACTGGGGGGTGTTTCACAAAAATCCTAAGTTGAACTTAACTCTAAGTTGGACTTAAAAATTATGGAGAGCCATTTGTAGCCTTAAAATAAAATTATTCAAAAGCAAAAATTCAAGCATTTTAGACTTTTCATAAATTCCACATCAAGAACATGAAATCTCCTTGATAATAGACAATATGAATGATTTGAATCAACATTTTATGCCTTAAAAAAAAAGAATTACAAACATTTTCAAAGACGCTAACGGCTTTCAATTATTGTTAAGTCCAACTTAGAGATAAGTTCAACTTTGGATCTTTGTGAAACACCCCCCTGATGTAAATGTTGTTTGTTTGTAGGACAACGGGAGACAACATTCATGCAGCTGGTCTGCAGAGCACCAATATCTTCAGAGATGCCAGGAGTGAAGCAGAGCTTGAGATATATAGGAGACTCAATGAGAAGGTAGGTTCATGTGACCAGATCAAGGCCCTTTGCACAAAACTTACCATTGATGGTAACTTTGCCATCAATCGTAACTACCATAGAAACCTTGATTTTGATAGGCCGTTGAGCACTGTTATCATGGTAGTTGCCATTGATGGCAAAGTTACCATCAATGGTAAAATCTATGCAACTGCAGGAACAACCTAGTCTCCAATGGTCTACATTCTTATACTTTACTTCTGCCTTTAGGGAGCTACATGTAGCTTCTTCTTTTAGTGATAGAATTACACATAAGATTATATTTTTCAATCTTTAGAAGAATTGATTCCGTTTTGCTAATAAACACATTGTTCTTTCTTCCTTTCTTCTCCCTTTCTTTCGTCTCTCTTTCTTCATTTATCTCTCTTGCTTTTTCATTTCTCTATATCTTATGTTTCTGTATGATCTGATCTTTTCTTTTTCTCACTTTTTTTTCTTCCCTTCTTTTGCTTTTCTCTTAATTTACCCTATTTGTCATTTTATCTGTGTGTTTGTTTCTCTCTTTCTCACCCATCTCTCTGTTTTTCTTTGTGACTGTCCGTCTCTCTCTCTTTCTGTCTCTCTCTGTCTCTCTCTGTCTCTCTCTGTCTCTCTCCCTCTCTGTCTTTCTCTTTCTTTCTCTGTCTTGTTTTCTCTTTGTATCTCTCTATTTTTATGCCTTTGTGTGTCTGTCGCACCCCCCCCCCCCCTGTCTCTCTCTCTCTCTCTTCTTGTCTTATCCTTCTTTGTCTCATATTTGTACTCCTTGTCTCGTCTCCTGTGTAGGTGGATGAGTTCCTGGAGCTGGCCACCTATGACTGGTCATTGGATGAATCCGGAGGGAGAGCTAGTGGTTACATCATTGACATCATCCGCTTCTTGGAAGGCAGCTTCAAGGCATTCAATCATCTACCGGTAAACCACCCCCCCCCCATCCTTTTACCCCTCCCCTCACCCCTCCCCTCACCCCTCCCCCTAACTCTCAAGCCAGAGGATTCAGAACACATTGGTCACTTTGCTATTAAAAGAGTGATTTTATACAACTGCCGATATCAAGGGGATACACTTTGTCCATTTGTAGAGAGAGAAGTAATTGCTTAGAGTTACCTCCATGACTCTGGATCTTATATCAGTCAACCAATTCAACCTTACCCCAACCAAAACAAAGATGGCCCCAAAGAAACTGATTCTTTGTCCTTAGCATGCATTCCATACCCCCCAAAAAAATACTTTGGAGAACACCAAAATTATGAGAGGCAGTGTGACTCATTGGACAGAGACTTGGGTCTTAGAAATTGATTTCCACACACACTCCAGGTCTTCCAACAGCAAGTTGGAATGCTAGCCCCCTTGTGTCTTCAATGAATCCACCCTCAATTTAACCAGTCCTTTATATAAATATTTAAAAAACTAAATTCCCAAGATGCCAAAAATTACAATTTTCTTTAATATGCTCTGACTCTTTGCTTATTAATATATAGAATATTAGCCCCCCCCCCCCCCTCCCTCCCCCTTTTTTCTTCTTTTTGAACACTTTCCCCTATTTTTTCGATTAAAATCAGTTCATGGATTTTTTTTCACTTAAGATGATCAATACTTTATAGCACTAATCATCAAAAGACTTAAATTACCCCTTAGAATCTTCCCAAATATTGTGTGTAATGAGTGCATTTGCTGATTCTGGGGTTTGGAATTTGCTTCTTTATTGCATAATACTTGAATGCTGTGTTCAGGGTATTATAATGCTTTGAGCTCACATACACTATCTTGGTGGTCAGTTGTCTTTGTATGGGGTTTCATGCTTCTAAAGGTGGAGCTTTATTGTACCAATCACCTAAATGATAATTTGTGGACAGCTAGAATGAATGAAATAAACCTATTAAAATACTTCACCTGGGTTTTTATGAATAACGAAGTATGAAGAAATAACAAATATTTGTTGCTGTTTAAAAGGTGAAATTCACCCCATTTTCCTCTCCCTTTTTTTTTTATTGTTAATAAAAACTTGAAAAATTACCATAGAAATATTTCCAACAATATGATTATGTCCAACGATATAATTTTTGTTTGTTTAAAAGATGAAACTCACCCCATTTTCCTCTCCCTTTTTAAAATTGTAAAATAAACTGGGAAAAAATTCCTGATATAAATATTTCCATCAATATGATCATGTCCAACAATACAATTTTTGTTGCTGTTTAAAGATTAAACTCACCCAATTTTTCTCTCCCTTTTTCTTATTATAAACTTGAAAAATTACCTTATATATAAATATTTCCAACAAAATGATGATGTCCAACCATACAATGTTTTTGGTGTTTAAAAGATGAAACTCACCCTAGTGTTCCTCTCCCTTTTTCTTATATAATATAACCTTGAAAAAATTAAAGTATATAAATATGTCCAACAATACAACTTTTTCTGTTTAAAAGATGAAACTCACTTCATTTTCCTCTTGCCTCTCCTTTTTATAATATAAACTGGGAAAAAATTCCTAATATAAATATTTCCAACAATTCAATTTTTGTTGCAGTTTAAAAGATGAAGCCCTGTGTTCCTCTCCCTTCTCCCTATTTTAGTGTGGTATGAGGGTTCCTGCTCCCACTAGTAAGGTGTGAAGACTTGATTTTAACCTTTGAACTCTCTACTCCTATACTACAGTGTGCTATTATAACATTGTGTGGATTAACTCCTCTGAGCCTACTAATTGTAACTAACCTGATCAAATGACGTACAAAACAACATTGAATAACGCAAAGGAAATAAAATAAATCACTGTAGTTTCAACAAGTAGGACTGGTGGGTGTGTATATCCAGACACTTTAATCAAACAAAAGCTGTCACATTTGTTGCTGTTGAATTTCATCAAAATTTAGCGTCAAATGACACTAACCATCATACATATTTTTCCTTTACAAAAAGTCCAACATAAGTCTTGAACGTTTTGTGAAGCATTGCTTGTAAACTTCTCCAAAATGTTCAAATTAGTGTTTGAAAGAAACTGTCCGGATAACCAGCCTGTCGGGACACATGACGTGTTGGTATACATAACATGTTTATGCACAAGCCACAGAAAATGTATAAACTGAAAACAATACATAACAGTTTTATCTGATACTTATTTCCTCTCAGATTAGAATGAAACACCCTTGGTTCATCAGACATTGAAATCACTGAAATAACCCTGACCTGAAATAAGCTGATCAGACATGGTTTAGATGTAGTAGCCTATGTTGGCTTCTCTGAGCCACAACTGCTAGATATATATATATCTACACATTACACTAATATCACAAACAATATCTTTCCAATCATTTGTGGTGTGAAACATGTGTCTTTATATAGTACATATACGGTAACTTCTTCATATGGTCGACAAGAATAATGTAGGATCTTTGACACCAGTTGATCAATCTTTTTTCTTCCATCCTTGAATGTAAAGAATAGGGTTTACAGTACATACCGGTACATGAATCTATATGCATGTAACAAGTTGTACATAGAACATATCAAACAATTAATTCTTTTAGCTCTTATCTCTCTTAATTTTCTTTTAGAATTCTTTTAGAATATGGTGTGTGTGGTGGACTACTTATTTTTCCAAAGTGATATATCAATAATTCTCTCTAAAACTTATTCTTCTACTTCTCTTTTCCAGTTTACTTAGTATCTCTGTAGATATAATCTCTGCATAATAACTTAGTTACGAGTGCTTATTAATCCAGTACATACTAATTAGCTTACAATTAAAATGACAATATTTTATGAAAAGGATTAAATGTTAAAAAGAAGTGGGGGAGAAGTAGGTCTTCAAATTTTAAAAAAAATGGGGAAAAGGAGATCTTAATAGTTCTAAACATTGAACGCAGAATGTATCCCATCAAAAGAAATGGCAACATCCAATTTTGTAATAATTTAAGGACCGCATAAATCTCTTTTTTGGGCAAACTTTATGTCAACACGATCTGCATCATGACTTGCCATCTTCAACGAACAGACGTGTTCACTTTTAAGGCCACTGGATGCAAATTTTATTCACAACAATCAATTTTGACAACTTAACATTTGCTTCAATACCAGACTCTATTTAATGTTTACAATGTTTATGATAACTGTATAGATCCAAACAGTGATAATGAGTGTATTAAATTGTCAATATTAAAGGGAAAAGCAGCTATTATAGGACAATAAAGATAATAATAATCTGGATTGATATAGCACTTGGTTTGAAATACCGTCTCTAAGCACTTTAGGTCCCCATTTCTCTCCTGGGTATGGAGTTGCAAATGCAGATTAATGCTTGCCAAAGGACATTGGTGCCATGTCAGGGAATGAAACCCGATATTAGACTTGATAACATAGGCACTAATGTCAATGGGGCTGGTGAGGTTTAATTATTCACGCTGGAAAGGAGGTTAATTGTGTTTGCTTTAAGCAGGCATGGGCAGGTTAACCTAAACTAAATTAAACTAAATTAATACACCTGAATTAAAACTAAGACTGTTTAATATTTCACATTGTTTGTAGAATCAATATGATCTTCCTATGAAATCTGAAATTTCTTTGATTGTAAATAATTTTTCAATTTTTGTATAATAAGAATCTCTGGCATATTACCACTGTGTTTTTTTATTACACAATGACACTCACAGTTCCTGACAACTGTCTCATGACAGTATATTTTTAAAGTCCTTTATTTCTGGAATATGATTTATTGATTCAATAATTCGTTATATCTTTATTCATTTATTTTTTCTTTATTATTTAAACAATCAGTACATCATGTGCTACCTACATGTACATTCTTTTATTCATTTATTCAGCACTTTCTGATATTTTCGACTCCTACACTATTTTTGTTTCCCACAACAGAGAAGTGACACGTCATGTATTTTGGATTTTGTGGTGAGTTCGTGACTTTTTTAAATGCTCTTCAGACAAGACTTCTTCTCTAACATCCTAGCATATCACATTAATATGTGTGTCTCATTTAACACTGTAGTCCCACAAACCATGATCTGTGTTGTCTAGTATAACTCATATATACGATGGGGTTGCTTACATTATCAATCTAAATCTACATAAGAGATGTACACCATTATGGTGTGTATTAAAGTGAAACAAGAGGTTTTAGAGTACGCAAAATAGGCACTAAAATCCCTAAAAAGCACCTTTCTGGTAGCCTAAATCATTGCTGTGTGGTATAGCTCAAAATTCACGATGTATCCAACTGTTTTGAAGTGAGAACAGCAAGTTTGAGTAAAAATAGCAAAGAAATCTCTAAAGTTTACAAATCAAAAGGCCTACCATATCCTATCACTTTAGAAAGACGCTTTTGTACTGTCGCACCACTACCAGTTGTGCTTCATTCCATCACATGCATTGGTTTCCTCATTTCCTCTTCATAGACTCTACACTTAACTTGCGTGTGACGGAATGAAGCACACCGGTGCGAAAGAACATTAGCGCCTCATTCAAAATCTATAATTACATAGTGTAACATAAAGAAGCCAGATTAATATTAACGCTGCACCTTTCAATGTAAACAACTGTAGCTACCATACACTTTCTTCTTTTCTTCCAGATACACTCATCGTTCATCACACTTCTTTTTCAATTAATACCAAATGATCAATTCCACTTGATAGCAGGAACATTTCAATTGACTGAATCCTTGTTGGAGGCAGTTCATTCCATAAATCAGAAAAAACAGTATCAATTGCGTTGACCATAAATGCAAACTTGTGTATCATACCCTGGGCCCTGTATTGTTAAAAGTTGCGGTCGATTCAAATCACTCGCAACTTGAATTTAATCGCAGCTTTGTTCTTGGGGACTTTGGTGGAAAGCGCTTTATAAGCACCATTTAATTATTGTTATTATTATCAATAAGAGATGGGAGTTAGGATTGATTTTAATTTAATGATATGAATCAATCGCAACTCTTTATAATACAGAGCCCAGAAGTAACATGTGAAGACTATTTTTAAGAATACATATATATGCAATAATATTGAAGATTGAAGTCAATATCAAATTGACATGATGTTGCGAATTAATTACAGTATTCAAAGGGGACTTTTAATATATTCAACATTTATTTGTTAAAAACTTTTCCTCATGCAAGATGCCATAAATATATATGTAAATATCCATTACATACTTTTCACTTTGAGATACATGAACATTACATGCAAACATTTTTGAAAAAAAATGAGAGATTGATACAGTTTGAAAGCACTAAATACTCAAATACTGTCATTTTACTATCTGTTCAAAGAGAGGGGGGGAGGGGACTTTAATATTTTGTGTGTATAACTCTTTCTTTTTCTCTCTTTCTCTTTCACTTCCTCTCTCTTTCATCAAGGCAAATGTCTTGTCACTTGTGTGTAAATGTATTGTTACAGGATTTTAGGGGAAAATAGCTCACTTGTGTTCTTCTTCTACTGAAGTGAAGTAGATCTCAGTCACTCTATGTTCTGCCCCACCCCACGCTCTCTCCCTTTCTCCCTCTCTCCCTCTCTCTCTCTCTCTCTCTATCTATCTCTCTATCTCTCTCTATCTATCTCTCTATCTCTCTATCTCTCTATCTCTCTCTCTCTTGCTATCTGTCCCCTCTCTCTCTCTCTCTCTGTCTCTGTCTCTGTCTCTCTGTCTCTGTCTCTGTCTCTGTCTCTCTCTTTATATATATATATGTATATATCACTCTGTTTCTCTATCTCTCCCTCATAAAGGCAAGTATATGTTATCACTTACGTGTGAATGTTATGGGATTTGAGGAAAACTAACCCACCTGCTGTGTTCTTAGCAGATGTCTCTCTATGTCTTTCTCTCTCTCCCTCTCTCTAATGCTGACTGATATCTTAACATTTGTATGTAAATGTGGGAAGGTATACGGAAAGTAACTCACTTGTTTTTGTTCTTCTAGGGAAGTGAATTTTATATCACAAATATTCTTAATGTTATTTTCATCCGTTATTTATGTATATCAGGTATGGTATTCTAGGACTTCACATACAATAACATACATAATCTTCACCTCAAATCTTGTAGAGTGTATTAAAGGCAAGGTTTAACATTCGTGTCATACACTTTGCCGTTTTCCATAGTCTCTACAATGTACATGTATCTCACTCTTTTCTCAGTCTCTTTCTTCCTGTAACCTGGAGAACTGTCCATGAATTGTCAACAGAAGTGTGTTTCAATTATAGGCACAGTGTATTTTAAGAGTAAAGTGGAAGTTGTTCACTTCAATAATCTTATCCTTTGTGTTCCAATGGCAAGTTTAACGATGTGTTGTGGGAAGGCTGTTTAAACTGCAATGGATTCTAGCACAGCCACCTTCTGGGGGGTGTTTCACAAAGCCTTTTTTCAATGACAAATAACAAAAATCAGTGACAAATCTGCTGATAACCAATCAGAAGCAAGGATTTCAGTAGCTTATAACAAAAACTGTAATTTGTCACTGATTGACAAGTTTTGTGAAACGCCCCCCGGTCATGGACACCCCTCGCCACGGTGGAAGTTGTCTAATCAAGAAATCATATCAAATCAAATCAAATCAAAATCCAATAACCTTTTCCCTTGATTACTTGTGTTGCGATATGAAAGGTTAAAGATGTTCATGCGTGGGTATATGGTCGTTCGTGAAGTAGGCAACTTGGCGATCACTACATAACACCGAGGCAACGGGTATTACGCTCCTGTGCGTACGTCTGTGTGCTGCCCTTTATACCCATGCTTGGAAAGGTCTGTCACAATGTAATAGATTCTAGGACAGCTACCTCCTGTGTCCCATAACACAAAGCTTAGCAATTGACCGTACCATTGATTTTTGCGATTTATTGCACATAGCTATCAGTGTAGTCAGTCGCAAAATCAGTTGTACAAGGTAGAATCCGCCAGGTGCAAAGATTGATGTTTTAATAATATGCTGCTACATATATTAAACCTCAAGGATAGTATAACACAGATATTCCATTTGAAAAGGAAGGATTTACAGTGGAAGAGCACTTCAATGCAGAGGTTTAATGTAGTAGCATATTATTAAAGAATCAATCTTTGCACATTGCTGATTCTACCTTGGAAAAAAGAAGAGAAATCTGTATTTATTTTATTTTCCAATATTAAAACCAAACAAAATAGTTCCAATCCATACAGAGTTTATTAAAATAAGCAAGAGTTTAAATCAGTCATTGAGCATGACTACGGAACGTATTACATACATGTCTACATAACCTTTCACCTTGCATTTTGTAATTTAGCTCTTTACTTCCTGTTGTGGTCCCTTCCTGTTGAATACCACGAACTGTGTAATAAATATCCCATATTATCTCTTCCATGTTCCTTACATTTGATATACATGTACAACTGTCATGTATACACTGTTATACACTGGAATTCTTCATGGGTTTGTTTGTGTTCAAACATTAAGAATAAAATCCCTGTTTTTGTTTTTTTTTATTTCAGAAATGTTATTAGCACAGATGAAAATACGGTATATCGAAATTTGAATATATTACATACAATACATACATATTGATATTAATAAAGCGCCTTTACATAAACATGCTCAAAGCACTTTATTTACATAAGTAAATAAAACAGAATAATTATTTTGCTCTCCAAGTGCATACACTGTAAAATATATTGGATGCAAATTCTATCTCACTCGATCAATCCACCTTATCCATTGGATTGTGCTTACACTTGTCATTTGATGCGCGTTACAATGTTGTTTTCCCGTCTCCCGGATAGCTAAAATCCTATCCATTTTACCTACAAATAATTTGTTTTGTATGGAGTAATACCGCCTTATGTCATATGAAGTAACGTTTATATATCACCCCTCTTGGGGGTAGGGGGGGGGGGGGGGGGGGGTGGGCTTCAAATGTTATACGTTTTCATTGACTATTAATTATCATAGGTATCTATGCCAAAATCTAGTTAAAAGTAGGGCGTTTAGACCCTTTTCTCCAATGACACTGCCTATTATATCTGGAAGGGCTTAGTGCTACTCCATCTATTTTTTTGGTTCTTCTGCGTATGAGGGGAATTCAGCCCCCACCCGACCTGAAACACTAGTGGATAAGATTGATAGATCTATATACATGTACTATAGAGCTTGGTCATTTAGTGTGGTACAATGTATCATTGCTTAACAAAATTGTACTAGTAATTGAAAACTTCAGATTTAAACATTCTGAAACCATTGACCGGGATGATAACAGTGTAAGTGCTTTGGTTGGTTGGTTATGTTTTAACTGGTAAGATGCTATATCAGAAACAATGTATTAATCTGTATCAGGGACCCGTTTCACAAAGCATTTTTTCAATGACAAATGACAAAAATCAGTGTCAATTCTGTTGATAACCAATCAGAAGCAAGAATTTCAGTAGCTTATAACAAAAACTGCCATTTGTCACTGATGACAAGTTTTGTGAAATGCCCCCCTGTTCTGATCCTGATCCTCAAAGAGGGATATATAGATGATCATTAAGAACGTTATCGTTCAAGAGAGAGTGTTTATTGCATTCAGAACATTTTGGAATTGAGTCCCATCACATTGCAGTTGTGGGGATGGACTATGCTTATATTACCCCTTTGGATTGCTTCCCAGAGTCTGGTTTAAAGATAAAGTTGAGTTCTGGTCATGCGATTGCATTGTGAAAGAAACGTGGAATCGATCAGAAAAGTTTGATCATCTAGCATATTGGTGTGTACTGCAAGGTTCTGGAATCATCAAAATGATAAGAAATTTTGCCCAGTCTTGGTAAAGTTACAAGCACTGTACACAGCAAGATGTATATGGGACTACGTGGTATCTATCCAGTCCGGATAGATATAACAATTTACCAAATATATCAATTTGTAAGCGTTTCCCAGCAAAATTTGTATCGTCATGTATTCGTCAAAACATATTCTTTCACATGATTGGTAATAAGAGCTTCCATTTCATTTTTTGAGAGGGAGGCGTTTCCAAAACTGGTCTATAGTTTTAATGTTATTGATGTTATTTTTTCTATCTCTTCATAGGGGAAGGTAGCACAAACAGCATGCATGTCCACCTGTAAGCACTTGGCTTCTTCGCTCATGTACTTCTTACTGGACTCTAACACCAGGTTTGTTTCCATGGGGGCCATTCAGCAGTTCAGCCTTGACGTCATACAATGTGAACGTGAGTACTAGCTGCCCCATTCCTTTCACAGTGGTTTTAGTTTTCTTATGTAACTATTTGTTTGGGATCACCAGTGCCAGCACTGATTCTACATTGGAAAAAAAGAAGAGAAATTTGTATATATTCCAATATTTAAAAAAAAATTAAAAAAGTAGTTCCAATCCATACAAAGTTTATTAAAATAAGCAAGAGTTTAAATCAGTCATTAATAATGACTACATTCCTTTCACAGTGATTTCTTTTTCTTATGTAACTATTTGTTTGGCATCACCAGTGCCAGATGGGGGAGGGGGTAGTTCAATCAATATGACCTTTCTTCTTCTTCTTGTATTGTTAATCTTCTAAGGGCTATGCAGCCTATCATGAAGATATCTGTAGTAAGATTACCAGTTTTGTACGTAGGCCCACTGAACACCGGGTTTACACTCTACTCTTTGTGAGAGGTGTAGCGTAGCAACGTGCATAGGGTGTGACTCTCCTATGCACAAGGCCTCCAGTTAACGTTCTAGTCCGAGGAACGGAGTGATTTTCCCTGAACCTGAGCCTGCAAAGGGTAGGGAGGGGCGCACTTACACACAACATGGCATCAATCATTTTTTGCATCCTTGCCTGCTCAGCCCAGTACTCGTACCCAGGCGCATGACGTAAATCATGAGAGCCTTACGACAATCCGATTGTGCCTCCTTTGCAGGTTTTTTTCCTCCTGATGCAACTGATTGGGATGCACACTGGTTTCCTCCTACACCAAGAGTACAAGAAGTTCTGAACATCCTAATAGGTGGTGACTCTCTCACACATTAGGCTTCCATTTCACATCCTATCTGAAGGACGGTGTTCCAACTGAAACATAATATCCTAAGCCTATCGCCTTCTCAAATTTTCCCGTACTTTCTTGTTCCTAAACAGAGTTTGCCAATTCGGAGCCAGTTCCTGGTTTCCGTGACGGAGCTCTTCAGATGGTATTCTTAGAGCTTCCATTTCACATCCTATCTGAGGGACAGTGTTCCAACTGAAACATATCCAAAGCCTATCGTCTTTTCAAATTTTCCCGTACTTTCTTGTTCCCAAACAGAGTTTGCCAATTCGGAGCCGGTTCCTGGTTTCCGCGACGGAGCTCTTCAGATGGTGTTCCTGGAGCTCCGGCAGCTGCTGGACCTCTTCATGGCTTGGGACTGGTCATCTTACTTTGCTGACTATGGTCAGTCTACGGGGAAATACTACAGGGTCAACGCTCAGACTGCCATTAACGTCTTAGAGAAGTAAGTCTAGTACACTTAAAAACAATTATAGTGGAGTCTCGTATAGCGCTCATGTCTGTTACGTCGCCACTCCTGGAGGAAGTTTCACAGGGTTGAACTTATCTCTAAGTTGGACTTACAAATTATGGAAAGCCGCATCTTTGAAAATATTTTGTAAAAGTTATTTTAAAAGGCATAAAATGTTGATCCAAATCATTCATATTTTCTATTATCCACGAGATTTCATGTTCTTGATGTGGAATTTATGAAAAGTCTGAAATACTTGGATTTTTGCATTTGAATATATTTTATTTTAAGGCTACAAATGGCTCTCCATAATGTTTAAGTCCAACTTAGAGTTAAGTTTGACTTTGGATCTTTGTGAAACACCCACTGGCTTTAGCACTGCTGCCATTACAGCATTCAAATATTTAAAGGAACCGATTACTGCCAAGCACCCATTTACCTCACCTGGATGGAGTATGGCAAATGTAGATTAATTTCTTGCCAAAGGACATTTTAGTGCTACGACAGGGATTCAAACCCTGTACCTTGTGGTTCACAGTCCGGTGACTTATCCACTGGACCACAACATCTTTACTTAACTTAGTAAATACAGAGTTTTATAACTCCACTTGTTGATATAGTACAATAGTTTTGATAGAAATATGAATGTGTTTCTGGTGATTTGATCCATACGTATCATTTTTAATCGATAAGCTACCAGCAATCTTAAAAGAAAGGTTTGATATTGCAAGAATTGTTGTGTCTTGCCCTTGAAAACTTATTTTATATTGCTTATAAGTTCATGTTTTTAAACTAGTTTTGTTCAATTTTGTTATATGTAGTTGTAAATATACAATTTATATTATGGTTTCTGTGTAAATTTTATTTCTTTGTCATGCCTGGAACTAAATTTTGTACACGTATTAAAAGAGGGCAAGTAATTATTTCTACTTGAGTTGTGATTTTTTTTTGTTTTTTTGGTGGGCTTGTTATTGTGTAATGTTAGCATTTCAAATTGGAAGATAAATTAATAAAACAAGAAAAAAAGCATTCCTCAGGCACTTTTGAAAATGTTTGAAGGATGTAGATAAAATTTTAATTATAACATTTGTTGGATTTCACCAGTGATGTTACAACAAATATTTAATTATAATGGTATGCAATTTTGTTTAAATGTTTTTTTGGTTAAATTAAAAAAAAAAAATTACTGATCAAAATCTTATATCATGTCTTAAACCTCAGAATGCGAGATACAGACAAGAAGAAAAACCTCTTCACAACATTCAAGAAGAACGAGAGAGATCGCAAGAAGCTCATGGATACCGTCCTGAAGCAGCTCAAAGCTCTGGCGCCCTCTATCAACAACAAGTAGACACAAGGTCAAAGGTCAAGTCCTCCCCGATGCATTCCTGCCGTGCGTGCAATCGTTCAATCAGGATTGCAAAAGCTGGAATGATGTCTGCACTGTGTATCGACATTCACAAATGTCATCCTACATGTACCTGAAATCGTCTGTGTGTATAAGTGATACTAAACAGGAAGGTATGTGTGAAGTGTAGTTTGCATCACACACACACAATCACGCACAGCCTGCTTAAATCACACATACCGTACACACAAAACAATGCTACAAGTAACATTATGTGAACCAGGCTTCATAGAGTACCGAAGCTGTGACATCATAAAAATCTATTTTTAGAATTTCTCAATATTTTCTTTATTTTCCAAAAGAGCATAACAAATGTCCGAATGTTGAAAACCAATTGAATATGTTAAGTATTGGCTGAGAAATTCTAAAAATAGATTTTTGATGAGGTCACACTTCACCACTCTATGGTTCTCATCATGTGATCCACCTTCATGTATGTGTCATACATGCCCAACACCGTGAGGAGAACTTGAAATTAGTCATTAAAAAACAGTTGACTAGTTCACTGATGCAGAGATAAGGAGAATGTGAGCATATACATTTTGACTTATACGCTTTGTAATGCCATTCAAAGAGTCTTGTTACAGAGTATGATTTCTGAGGTTCTGGAGCAAGTTTATAAATTGACTAAAATTACCTGGAAATGCAAATGCAAATAATAATAATAATAGCCTATTAGTCCATTCCAAATTTTATTAAACCGAAACAGAAATTCTTTTTGCCCAATTGATCGTGAGCCCGGCAGCCACTGAGCATACCGGTATATATGTACATGTTGACTTGGCATCAGACTTTCAAGACCGATATGCCAGCTTGAGACTTTCTTATATAATGATCTGAATTCATGAAATCATGAAGATGATTATTTATTTATATAGTTACCGTACATGTTTCTTTTGAATATGTACAAGGCATATAATCATTACTGTTTTATGATGTGTTGCAAAGCAATCAACTTGTGCTCCCTATTAAGCTTGATGTATAGGTAAGGTTTCCCTTTAATCATTTCAGGACAGAATGTTATTTTAGGGTTAATTGATCATGTTTTATTCTTCACATTGGCAACAATTATATTGTTCTTTTATCACTACAGTGATAGAATAAAATGCAATGTCTCTGGAAACAATATCCACGGGTGGGAATGTTGTTGAAAAGTTTTCAAAATGGCCACTTTGATTAAAAAACAATCAATTTTTAATCTCTCAACGTGGTGTTGTCAATTTAAGGCTTTTAAAACTTATTTTCCTCTTTAAAATTCCTAACATCAAATGCAATATAGGTTGTGTGCAGACATTTTTGCCCTTTCTTTTTGTGTTTCTGGTATGTTTTTTAGAGCTTTGAATCAAGAGTTTTTGAGCCCAACTGCAAAATGCGGAATAATTGTTTGGACAGAGTTAAAGGGGGTGTCGCATGAAGAGACTATGTGTCTTTACCGTAGCCTGACCTGGTGCAATAGGGTATAATACGACTATGGATGACGCCACCGCAGTATTCACGTGTGTGCAACATACGCGAAACCCAAAGTGTGGTGAGAACTTTGGTCTGTTTCACGAACGCTAGTGTGCGCTGACCGTTAATCAAGTCCATTCGTTTATGTGCAGTTGTCCAAAAGAAGTCGTAGACGGCGTTAACCAGTATTTGCCATACTACACCCCCTTGAACTCTTTACAGACTTTGGTAAATTAATGGAACAAACGGTCGATTGCCTTGTCAACGCTAGTTGCATTGTAATTTATGTGCTACACATCAGTGACTTATTCCCCCAATGCTCTCGCTTATCCAATCATTTCTATTGTTAGATTGCTTAGTAACAATAATACAAACAATTGCACAGCACACCTGTGTGTCCCTCTGATTCATAAAGGACAATGACTCAACATTGTAACTTGCAATGTTATTGCACAATTTCATTGCACTTTACCAGGAAATGATATCCTCTCTTAGGAAGTGGTCCTGCACGAAAAAGAGAATGTTACTCAGCAGGAATTATTTTCTGAATACCGGTAGATATTTGAGAGTGTATGGGAAGTTCTATTTTTGTTTGGATGCAACTAGTCCCCTTGAATAACAATGCCATGTTACCTAGCTAAGCAATTATTGCATTGAATACTCCCCTAGTTATTTGAAAGGGATACCCCGCTTGCAATATGCTTCCCGGCTTAGATAATTCTAGAACACAAGAAAGACTTAGCATCATTATGAAATACAAAGTATAATTTTCATATTTATTTATTATTTAGCATGCCTGTTGGGTCTTTTCTCATGTTATTGTATGTGTGTGTATGTCGAGTGTACAAAATGTTTGTAGCACACGATGAATGTAACAGAAATACTGATGGATAAAATATTGTATAGTGTATAATTGTATATACAAATGCAAAAGAAATAGAAATATATTGATATATGAATACTCTGAAAATATATAATCTATTCTACTTTTTGATAGCTGAACGCTTGTTGGTGTATCTCTAGTCTCTTGTCTGCACTTTGTAGGTTAAAAGTTGTATAGTGTCAGATTAGTTGATTAATTTCTATTTAAGTGATTCCAGTGTGACTGAGAATTTTTTTCTCTTCATGTGTTAGTAATATCTTGATTCTCATGCCTCGCTCCTCTTTCCAACCTCCCCCCCCCCCCCCCCCCTCTCTCTCTCTCTCCCTCTCTCCCTCTCTCTCTTTCTCTCTCTGGGAGAATACACAAAATAATGACAACTGAGGAACAGAGTTACAATTCTTTGAATTTAATTCATAACATAAAACTTACATTATGTTTGCCTGGCAAACTTTATATTGAAAATCTGGAAAAAATATGATAGAGACAAGGTTCGTACACAAAGGATTTTAAGCTCAACATGTAACAGCAACAGGTTTGAATTTTAGAAGTACATGTTTGAAAATCACTGACGACTTAAAAATTCCTTCTTAACCAAAACTATTTCTTCAATATTAGTCATAAAAATCCTTCAAAGTATGGCTCGGATTGCTTGAGAGAGCATCAGAGCATCTTGGAGCTTCCAGGGCTCCCTTAAAAGGCTTGGAACTGAGCCGTGAGGGACTTTGCACTTCACGTTCATACTCTTTTCGAGTTGCAATATTAACATGTGTGAATTTTGTTGAGGACCGCCCTGATAGTAATATGTATTCATCTTATGAACACATCAAGATGATGAGATGTTACGTTGTGAATATTAAGTATTCGCATTACAAAGTATTTCAGAAAACGAATAGTAGTTTTTGAAAATGATTGGTATTTCAATTGCAGCAAATAAAAATGATTTAATTTTAATCTATGTTTCTTACACAACTTTAAAATGATGTTCTTATCAACAAAGTATATTCAATTTTTTTTTCATAGAAAATAAATTCAAAGAATCATTTTATTCTCAACATTGGCTGCTATCAAAGTAAGCACACATTGCGAGTTGATACATGTGCATGATTTCAACAATAAGCAGTTCATTATTGTTATACATGTATGAGGTGGTACAAATACCTATACATGTAGTATGGATATTAAATGTTTAAATTAATGGAACATGTAGCCATGATTATAAATCTTTTTTCCTTAAAAGTTTCCCATGATTCTGATAATGGAACACAACATAGTTGTTTCTTTGTCGCGTGAAGAGAAAAAAATACTAGTTTGCAGAAATCTTCTTCTAAAGCCATGTGGTATATCTCTACTACATTATTCGACAAAACAGACCTGCGTGTCTTTAATGTTTATGTACACATTACATTACCATGTATATAATACTTTTACAATGCTTGCCAACTGAATATGATTTCTATGTATTGTGTTAATAAATATTTGAACATCAGTGACATTTATCTTGGATTCCGTCTTTTCATTATGATGTAGAGATTTCAATCATCAAAGTAGGTCACCAGATTCATAAAGTACATTCTAACTCGGCCTATTCTTACTCAGTCTTGGATGACATCATTGCAATATGATACAGATCAAGATCAAGGTAACCTGCAGCATATTTTTTTTAATTACGATGTATTATAGTAATAATGACTGTTTTGAGAGACATGGTTGTTTTTATATGCTCAAGGGGAGGTTACAATTGTGCTATTGCCAGAGGCGTGTAGAGGGCAATAGCACAATTGTAACCTCTCCGAGAGCGTATAAAAACAACTATGTCTCGAATATTAAAGCAGTCATTATTACTTTTATATACCGGAGTCAACTTTACCAATCAACTGATAGAACAGGAAGAGCAGAACATCAAATTGATCAGAAGTAATAAATAGTTAAATAACTCGTTGAATAACAGTAACAGTAGAACTCCGTAAAACTCTGTTACTGAGCAGGTCTAATAATAAAGTACAATAAGCTTCACATATCTGTCTAGCAGTCAAACTCGTAGACAAATTGTCTCCATTTTATAAAACAATTCAAAGTTGGAATAAGTATAAAGGCTGACAGAGGGCCCCCGAGTTCTAAAATCATATACATGTATTTATTCTACTGCATGTACAGTATGTACAGTTTACATGCATAATACGATGCTATCATACAACAACAAAAAATCCAAAACACAACAGCTATGTTCATGACAAAAAAGAAATGTCTTGAATTTCCGAAAGTTTGTATTGTGGTAAATGTGATTTAATGTGATTGGCAGCAAGAAACTTTTGCAGATTTTGACCACTCACAAGATGTTGAGAGTTTCATGCATGCATGCTTAAAGTGTCTGGTTGTACAGTATGCAACATGTACCTACTGTTACAACATTTTTTTTTCTTTTTTTTTCTTCTTTGCCTCATCAGAGGATTTATTGATTACATGGTTACATTCAAAGATACAATACTACAAATCAAATTTACATAATCGCAAAAACATTATTATTGTCATAACAAAGAATTGAAATTAAATTTTGCTTTGCAAAGCAATTGAATCATAATTAACATACAAATTATACTGATAGTTTTGATTCCCTTTCTTTTTTTTCTTTTTTTTTTCTAAAATAACACCCAACAGTTCTTTTGGTAAAAGCTTTCTGTTCATCTTTAAGTTTGATTTACAGTTACAACATTAACAACAATTTTTTTAAATTTTTAATTGTGTCATTATTTTTTTTTTTTAATAATGGGCATTTCAATTCAGTTCAGTCTATATTTCATTCTCAATAAAAAAATAACATACATACATATATGTACCCATCAGAGCAATACTAATAGAAATCAATATAGAGCAATTAGAATAAAAACAAATTATGAGATGGAGCAATAAGCCTTATAATACATTGACCCCAAAATTAACAAAATTTACATAATTGTATTAACAAGCAAACGACGAATAAAAAGAACAAAGAAACAAACATGCAATACAACATTTCACATTATGAATACAAACTTAAAAGATGGGATTAATATTTCTAACACATATTATATACTTTTTTTAAAATGTTTTATAATCATATGTAATGACAGGAATGTAGTCCATAATACAATGGCATTTACTGGAATGAATAATAACAAACATGATAACCAAAAGTATATTTACATTTTATCAATACAAACTCGCAATGATCAATGAAAATACCTTTTTTTACACATAATTTTTTACTGGAAGGCAATACTTATCATACCGGTAAACTACTGTCTCTCTTTGCTGATTGTACATTTAAATTCAATCTGAATCGTAGAGTTGCAAGCATTTCATAAGTACTACTGCATGTAGTACTTAGAACGTTCATCTCATCTTCAAACATAATGTAAGATCATTATTATTAAGAAGAAAATATGCAGAGAAAGGCACACTGTGAAAGTTACCTTCAGCAGTACACAACTGCTTAAAAAATGTGAAATTATAGAATATAGAAGAAAAAAGTTTAAATCTCAATTTCAATATCATTGATTTCCTTGAACACATAAGTACATGGACAAAACTATACCATAAACAATTAAATCATGAAATTAAATGGTGGGACAGATATTAATGGTAGATTATTGCAGCTTTCATGAATGGCAGCTTTCATGAATGGCAGTTTCACAACTGAATTGCACATGAATTACACATCGTAAAAAAATACAGAACATTTAGCAAAAAAGTATTAAAAAGTGTCTTGTTCTACTGCCTAAATACCATAAATAATTAAAAAAACGGTCAAGAATGCTCCCCAGGGAGTGGAGATTGTGCACACAGTGTGTGTGGGCAAGCACTGAATCCAATGACCGGGGTAATAGTACATTTGTATTAAGCGCTATATAAAAATTAAATATTATTATTATATGAAAACATATTGACTAAGGATGTCCTAAAAATAGTGAGATGCTTGTGGGCAGGGTCATTGACGCTTTTTGGCAAGAAAGATTATAGAAGATTATGAATTAAAGAACTCTTCTACCATCTCCTCAATACAAAAAAAACTTATTGAATATATACATATTTTCCAATTTGCATTGAACAGCAAAGCAGTATCAGATCACATGTCTTTCTTTATGAGGCCCGCAACTAGGATTTTAGTGGGGGGGGGGGGGGGGTGCGGACATTATATGAGGTGGACCCTTTAGAGGGCACGAGTCATCCGAGCGAGAGCGGGTAGGGAAATTTTGACATTTTTTCTGTCCGAACATCAAGTTTTAGGTACAATTTTGAACACCGAAAAGGCGTATGGGGTATCTTTAGGCGTCTTGACTTAATTCATCAGTGCACAATCTATGTTTTTTCCAGCGCACCCCCCCCCCCCCCTCTAGTTACAAGCTTGTTTATACTGAAGATTATTAGAAAACAAATATATATAAAAATTTGTGGTCCTAATATTGAGTCCTGAGGTACCCCAATAGTAATTTGGAAAAAGGTATAAACATTTCTGAATAATAATCGTTACTTTGTGGATCCACATTTTACCTTTATTTGACACTTTGGACATGCTTGTATCCAATCTGTGCCCTTCATTCTACCTAAATATCCAGAACTTATCTTTAGAACTCAGGGCTACATGACTGCCATGCTTTTGAGCAGCAATGCTGATATATAAACAATTTTCAATGATTTCATCTTTCACGATAGTTTCCTTTCTTTTCCCGTGGTGAGTATACCTGTCAAAAGTCAATCTTGCCTTAATTGCCCCTGGAGCATCAGTATTTCTGATATCCTCTTCGCTCTGCACTATTTTCAAATCGGCAACGTAAAGACTACCACAGTTATCTGCGGAACAATATACATACTGCCAAGAACTGTCCGATAGAGACAATGCTTCACTGCCATCAGGGTTCAAAATCTTGATGATAGGTCCAGAGTCCTGGATGCCTGGCTGCGAGATGACAAAACTTCCAGTAGGTAAAGCATGAAGCTGCCTAGGTTTCACACCAGAACATGAAATGGAGTGGTCAATCAGGCCTTCTGCAGACAGAATATCAATGCAGCCATTGAGACAATCACCAGCTAAGAGTGTGCCAGATGGCCCAACAGAAATGGAATACCAGTCGTGGCCTGCAACTGGTTTAATGTCACGAAGAAACTCTAAATCAGAGCCATAGATCTGGATGTGCTTTCCAAGAACAGCGATTTCACCGCAAGGAAGAACAGTGATGCCCCTTACTCTCCCATTTCCCAGGAGCATTTCAATGTCCTTTGTGTGAGTGAGCTCTCCATTATCTGCATAGATGGAAAGCTTGTTATCATAGTGGCTCGTTTCAACCTGCTCCTGAGCAAAAACCAGACCTGCTGTAGATGTATGGGATTGAGAGACATTTAGTGATGCTCCTAGAACAAAGCCACCTGTGGGAAGAGGCGCTAGAAAGGAACCTGCCTTACCCACTTCACTTAATGGAACGCTACACACCTGCTCCCATAAGCATATCACCTGACCTAGGCCATAGGCTCTCTCATCTGGAACCAAACTCATTCGTGATATTTTACTCTTGACAGGATAGAGGCACAACGCATCACTTATTCGTACACGCTCCTCTTCCCCTTTGGTGCTCTGTAGTATCATATCTTGTTTTGACAAGATCTCTGTTGCATCTCCGCAATTAATCAATTCTTGTGCGACAAAGATGACTTGTGAAGATGCAGCTGTTTGGTCCTGAATAGGTGTGATAGAAGACCATAGATCCTTGAGCAGCTGCTGCCTTTCATCTTCAAGTTCATGTAGTACTTTGCTTTCATGATCCTTTACAAGCTGCCAAACATCATTGATGTTTGTTTTCACTTCCTTGCGTAACACATTTAACTTGTCATTAATATCTCTTGCCACAAGGTCTAAAGAATTAGCGCACATTTCTTGACTGTGTTTCACTTGATCTTTCAGTTGATCCAAGCTTTTACTGATCTCGATCTTTATCGCGGCAACAGCGCTCTGGATCTCAGTAAAAGGGTGACCTTGATCATGATGGTCATCACGGCAATCATCACAAAGAGGCTTCTGGCAAGGGACACATATGTGACTGGCAAGGCGCTCTGAATGTCCAGGCTTGTAACACTTACTCTCCACCTCACTTACTACGACACTCTGCAGAAATTGACTGTGTCGTGTGAACGTGTTATGATAAGAGTTGCAATTGTTGCACATGTACATGTGTTCTTTGCAAGCGTCATGACCACAAAAGTGTCGAGCTGCTCCAGCAGGATGTTTTCTGCAGGTATCACACCGGACTGAAGAGTGAACGTACAGAACTGGTTTTGTGATGGAGCCCATTGTGTCGGTAGATTTTCAGGCTCCTATTATGTAAGCAGAAGGAAAGGGGGGAAAAAGTCATTGTTTTGAAAGTTTCCTCCTTTTCATTAATTCATTAAGCATTTAAGGATACTTTAAAAAAAGCACAAGGCTTGTTAGATAGAAGGCAGTTGATACATAATTATAAGTTCAAGATTGAAAAAATAAAAAATAGAAAATAAAAATTGAGAGACAGTGACAAAGAGAAAAATGTTCAGATATATATTAACATACCTTCAGAGACCCTCCCCCCCCCCCCCCACCATTAGACCCCAACAGTTGCGTACGCAGAGGGGGGGGGGGGGGTTTAACCCCCCCCCTCCCCTCGGGCCCCCTCAATTTTTGTTTATGTGTGTTTTGGAGGAAACCTCCCCCCTCAATTTTGTGTACATAAAACAAAAAACAAACAAAAATTGTGCTAAAGGGTGACAAAAAAAGTGACCTTACCCCCCCCCCCCCCCCCCCCCTACTGAACAAAATATCGGTCGGCATAATTTTTTCAATTTCCAGGACAAAACAAAAAATATGTGCTCTTACCCCCTCCCCCACTTATTCACCGGCTGGCTGAGTCGTTGCAAAAATTTTGGCCCAATTTTCACATTTTAACCCCCCCCCCCCCCCCCTCAAAAAAAATCAAACAAAGCTACTGGCCCCCAATACACACACAGAAAATTGGACATAGTGAAAATGAAAACGAGACTTTAATTAATGCACAGGAGTTTACAACTGATTTATCAAAAAAATGATCCATTAAATAGATAATTGCATAATTTGCCCCGCAAAATGTCACCCAATCAGTTGGTATCACTTTTTATTTACAATTTTGATGACATCCTCTCTTAATATGAAGATTCCTAGACCTTTGTCGGTAAGTTCAACATTTTCTAAACAGACACAAAGTCAATAGACAGCAAAATTTGCTGAACTTTTGTCAATATTTTCATTATTTCAAACACCATTTAAAAGAAAGTTTATTAGATTGTCTCCATGTAATTTTAGGATCCTCTTTCCACTGGTGGTTTCAGATTTTGAACAATGATTATCTAGTGACCTCCAAGTATATATGCCTCTGTAATCCAATCAAATTAAATTTACAAAGATCTTTTTTGTATAGAATACTTGAGGCTGCTACCTCCCTCCACCCTCGGCTGAATTGAAGAGCACTATAGCAAAATAAAACATGAGTAGGACAAGGAGAAAACACGATCGATGAATCTCATTTGTGGGTGATCCAGTTGCAACCCTGAACAATTACCAATAACCATCACCATATCATATGTACTTACATTCACAGTAACAATGAAGTTTGAGTGTCCGACTAGTACTAGTTTGACGAGCTGGAGTTTATATAAGCATTATAGGATAGGTTTCATTCAGCCGACATATCTATATAATATTTCACTTTCGGGGGACCCGGCTCCTATTTGCTCATGATGTAAAAGTTTGCAAAGCCAACAGATCTACAACCAACACAACTCTGTCTCTGGGCGTAATGATTTCAGCTCCGATTTTGAGAAGAGAGCGAGGCGCGAGGATAGACACTGCACTGCCTCGCAAACATCGCAAACATGTATGACGACAGGGGAATTCCCGATTCTCGATTTGACTTCACGCTACTGGTTCTAAACAACAGAGCACGAGGTTCACCATGGTAACCATTTTTGGGGTCCGAATTACCATCCACCATGGTAACTATGGTATCAAACAATGAAATTAATAATTATCATTGAATTGCATTGCTTGATACCATGCATGGTTACCATGATGGATGATAATTTGGACAAAACTGAACAATGGACATAAGTTCCCAGTAAACCCCGAGTAAACCCCTTATTTTTCAACTTCAAATCTTGTAATTATTCAAATTAGTATATAGCTGCTAACGGTCTATTTAAAAAAATAAAACATGCTCTAGATTTAAAAGTAGCTCTGTCGTATAGATACCTTGAATTCCCAAAAGTTAACTTTGAGATTGTTTTCTATATATATATATTTTGTTAATTCTTCAGCCGTTGTGTGTGTGCAGGGGTAGCCTATCCGATAGGCGTCGGGCTGTACAACTAGAAGTATACTAATCGCGTTTATGTGGAGAGTGGCATCGGCGCGGGCGTCAGCCCGAGCGCCTATCATCACTGGTCAAACTCACACAGTTTTATTTTCTTTGTTTTCATTGTTTCGTTCGTAGAAAATCTACGAACCCCCTGCAAAGCTCTTTCATGAATATTTATGAAGCATGGACCAAAATGGTCCAATGAGCGATGAGGAACCTGGAGATGATATTTGATTGGTTGAATCAAAGTGATCGATCACCAAATAAGGCTAGTCTTATGAATCATGCATGAAATACGCTCGTCACACATACGATACACAATTATGAATAATGATGAGTTGACCAGTGATGATAGGCGCTCGGGCTGTCGCCCGCGCCAATGTCAGTCTCCATAACGCGATTAGTACACTTGCCATTTAGCCCGACGCCTATCGGATAGGCTAGTGCAGGGGCGGCACCATTTCGTCAGGGGGGGGGGGGGGGGGGGACGACGAATGGTTGAAGATTTTTTTTGTTTAGATTGATGCATAAATGGCTCGATTTGGTGCATACTTTTTGCCTAAAAAAAACAGTCTTAAGCTCAACTTCTGTCCAAAGGAACTCCAATTTACGGGGATGTTTTCGGTCAAATTAATCACTTTGTTTATATCTTTATCAATATCTCTGATTAAATTGATGACCAAAAGTGAAGACAAACGTTCTTGGGTCATTGTTGATCTCAAGTACGTTTTCAGCAATCGAAGTTCACTAAAATAATGAACGCTCAGCAGAAATACTAGTAAGTGCGAAGGTCACTACAATTTTCAGAAGGGTTGTTATAGATGAATATGTCGTTTCCATTGAACAATCAGCCATCAGGTTTAGAAGATACAAGGGATCGATTTGATTTGATTTTGTTTCTTCAGTTGGTGAAAGGTTCTTCGTCGTCAACCAATGTTTGAACTTCCGGTAATGTGAATGTAATAATGATGCCTCTATATCTGATCGCCTGATTTGGCTTGCTTTTTCTCTCTTTTTCTTTATTTGAGTCTTATGTTTTTCGTTTCTCTCTCCCCCACCCACTCTTACGTCATAATTGACATTTTATAGTTATCTTTCTCCATCTTTTCTCCTTCCCTTTCTCTTCCTTTTTTGTTGTTGAAAATGATAGGGGCGACCGCCCCCTGAAAATAAACCTGGTACACTATATGCGATGCACAAGGCTATTAAAATCACCTTAAGTTGATTTCTGTAAAGTAGTTGCGATCATGTCTTTTATACCCCAAACAAGAAAATTAGTTTAATGACAAAATTAAAACACCAAGCGTTTGACCAAGCAGGGGCGGTTCAAGGTTTATCGGAAAAGGAGGATGTGAGCGTTTGTTGTTGTTTTAACCCCACCCCCAATGTTCTCCGGAATACAATTTAAAAAGAGATATTTTAAAATGTGTCAATCTGTTTAAACCGACTGGAGTCAATAGAGCAGTTTACCAGCATATTCAAATTTATGTACGTTTCTTTTCTGGGGACCTAGTAAAGGGTTATTCCATCAACCTTTTATTAACGAATGAACTAAATTAATTGAAATCCAGTCTGCATACATTATTTTTTGCTATGTCAGTCAAGCTTTAGACAAGCCTTCATTATTGTCAAGAACAAACTTTGTTTAAAAGTAAGCATATACAATTTGAATATTATTCAAATTCAGTCTATTCAGGGTGTACATGTGTAATTTTTTTTTGTGGAGAGTTAAGTTTACTTATCATCTTTATTGAGAGGTCATTATGTAAGTGAGTATTGTCATAAAAACGAAGAAAGTTCCTAAATTGTTTCTATGTACATGTAATATGAAACAACATCTACATTAAGGTTATTGCGTAAATTACTTTAATGTACATTATTTTCATTCTGATTACACTCAGTATAAATTATGCTCTATGGCAAGACATTAATCTAAATTTGCCACTCTCCACCCAGGTGAAGTAAATGGGTACCTGGTATAGGATTAATTCCTTGAATGCTTGAGTTCCTTTGTCATGGTGCCTAAACTAGCACTATATAAATGGACATTATCATCATCATCATCATCACCACCACACCACCATCACTACCATCATCATCATCATCAACATCATCATCATCAACAACATCATTATTTATTGTAATAAAATATATAAACAAAGAGACAATCTTTTGAAAATACATTCATACCTTTAATACAAAGAGATTATAAGTCGAAAGATAATCAAGAAAGTCCATGAGTAACTAACAATAAAAACTCATTCCATACAATACATATCTCATAAATTGTACTTTTAGATGCCTCCTCAAATAAACATTTGCATACTACATACATTAGAAATTTCTGGGATTTTTCCTTTTGTTTTGTTGTTATTTGTTTTAAATCTGTAGTATGTACTCATATATTTCCTGTAATATTTCATACATACACAACTTTTTAAACATCCTATGACCAAGAAATTTGAAAGGTAGCCCCTTTAATTACCCAATAGATTTAGCTCAATATTCACAACTGCCTTACTGTTCAATCCCCAAAATTATACACGATAATTATGTTTCTACCTCGTATGTTCTCTAACACATGAACATTAAAGCAATCTGAATCAGAGTTTATTACATTTTAGTTATTCAATACCTTCTGTAAAAACCACTTTTATGCATTTTACTGCCAACACTTTCCCTTAGTTGTTAATAATAACTGTGATGAATGCTTTACCTACGAAATATATTCCAAGCACTGTATTACTTTTTGTAAAAATTTGCCTCTCATAAGGCACCAAATAAATCCAGAAAGTTATTCCTATAACCTTGTTCCCTCATATATAAATGAACATAATTTTGCTTTAAACATACAGAAATCAATATTCCAAATGCCCATAAAATAAGAACATCGCTCAATCACCGGTGTAAGGGTCATTTGTATACCGTAGATCCTTGTACATCAGAAAAAAATAATCAATAAATAAAATGTCAATAATATGTTTGAACACTTTGCTCGAGCTCCTAACTGTAACAGTCAGTATTGATATTTACCGGTTTGCATATTATGAACATATACTCGCTCATTCACAACAAAAATCCAAATTGTAACTTTCTTTTATCAAACAATTGCATAGAAAGCTGTTTCTATACATTCAGCAAGAATAGTTAAATGTTTTCAGAGATTATGAAACATTACATATAAAGTTCACTTCAAGAGGTCTGTTATTGCTATAAAGCGGCATGGCAAGTGTAATTAATTAATTTTAACCTTAATCATTTAAGTCTTTTATTTCTTTTTCTTTTCCACAGTAATGATGATGGTTTTCAAGACACAGCGTAGTACAATATCATACCTGCCAACCTTTGAAGACTAAAAATAGTTTTATATAAATATATAAGATGTAAAATATACAGTGTTAAGTTATGGATTTAAAAAATCCATTTCTTATTTATTGTCCGATATTTCTCAAACCTTCATGGATATGTTCCTCTCATTTTTCTCCTAATTATCACGGTTGACTTACTGTCATGTATTTTAACAAAGAGTTCATGCCCTTCTAGTTCTGAACAGTCAATAAAGGTGAAGATGATGAATTTAATGTTGGAAATCCAAATTATTAGCAGTGCATTTTTGATTTTCTCCAGCAACAGGTGGATAATTCACCTGACATTGCTTTACTGAATCCATTTCTTTGAACATCTAGCACATGTGGCCTTATTGTTCCATTTATCGTAGCAATAACATGCATGTACACATGTAATATTTATTGCACATACTAGTTTTTGTACTGTGATATAATGTCAAGGAACTGTAATAAGCATCACATACATCTGATATGAATGGGACTGGGTACTTTAGGCAAGAATGTGAGCATATAATATTCACATATCACACAATAAAGGTATATGTGTATACATAGGTAAAATGTTAAAGAATTGTAATAAATTATTCCCAGTAATATTGAAGAACCAATGTGGCTTGAAAAAGGTAAAAAGATTAAATACATAACCAGTATTTCCATAGGAAAAATTACTTTACTTTACATCGGCTTGTTACAAAATATCCGTGATGCTGACAAGGCTCCAAGAATTCATCTTCAAGTAGTAAAAGATCAAACTTGAAACAATGACAAAAATATAAAATCATCTTTTTCTTCAGCAAAAGACAACTATTCCCAGCTTTTCTTTCCCCTCATGTGACATATATATTTCATTTTTACATTCTATTAACAAAAAAATCATACATGTACTTATGACATTAACATATTTATTTGCTGATAGAATAGCGAAAACTGCCAATAAGAATTTAGACATACAGAACTGAAAAATAAGATAATAAAATACTGTCTGATTAGAACACAAAGTTTCTGAGATGTTCGTTAAGCTTTTTATTTCAGAATGAAATATTGTATTTAAGGATTAACCATTTTTTCCTCCTTAAAACTGAAATGATAACTTTCTCTCACAACACTATATGTATATTCAGTTAATTATATGATGACATTACCCTGACTAAACTGATGGCAGCAACACATTTTTTAGATGTGTTTTCACTTTCTCTCAGACTACAGAGAGAAAGAGAAAGAGAGATAGAGAGAGAGAGGGGGGGAAGAGAGAGAGAGAGGGGAGAAGGAGAGAGAGAGGGGGAGAAGAGAGAGGGAGAGAGAAGGCATAGGCACCATATTTTAGATTTCAACTTTCAAATAATTTTAATGATCAAGACAATGTATGACCACACCATATTCTACTGTATTTTTATTCCTGCACAGGATAATGCCCATTCATGCATAATTTACAAGACTGTTGTCAAGATATCACAGTCATACAAGCAGCAATTATTTGGGCAATAAATAAACATATTTATGTACAATTCCATTTTTGCAGATCATCTAAAGGTATCAAAGTATTTAATAATCACGTAAATCACACTAGCAATCATATGTTTACCAGTACTTTTACCAGTGTCAAAAAAATCTTATGATCATGGTGGGTTTATTGCCACAAGAACAATGGCCCAAGTTAATTTGAAAATTTGTTTTTTCTTTTGCACAGATCTTTGAATTTTCCAGAGCTAATTCATACTAAGCTATTGATGTCTATTTCCTCTGAAAGTATATATATTGTATTGTAATGTATTGTAGAGGTGTTGTAAACGAGTGGTTTGAGCACTTGACCGGAAATAAAAAGGTTGTGGGTTCGAACCCCGACACAGAACTAATGTCCTTTGGCAAGGCATTAGTCTACATTGCCACTCCATACCCAGGAGAGAAATGGGAACCTGGCAGGATGACGAAAGCTTTTGTGTAATTGCCATATGCCCTCATGTTGAAAATATAAGAATACTCACCAGGGAGTGGAGACGGTGCACATTGTGTGTGAATGAATTCAATTAACAGGGCAATAATAATATCCGTAAAGCACTTAGAGACAGTATTTCGTATTAAGGGCTATATAATCTAGATTTCTTATAAATTATTATGATTTTTTTTCTAATGGATCTGTTCTAATGAGCAGGTGTATCCAAAAACTGAAACATGACACTGTCACTGTAATTATTTCAGAAGAAATATATCCTGTCTTTAAAATATTGAGAAAGTATTCCTTACAGCTGAAATGAATTAACTGAGAAGTACCCGGTTTATCAAAAGATAGTATGTAACTGATACAGAGAAAACATACCTTATATTTTTTTAATCTGGTTGTAAATCGTGGTTGAGTTGTACATTGCATTGCACCATCATACAAAAATTGCAAACTGTATACCGTTTCCTGCCATGTAATAAATACACATGAAATTATAGACAGTCTTACACATACCAATCACAAAGCATGATAGATACACAAATATTACGCCCCTATCACATCCCACAGATGACTGTGTCCTGCACCAAGTGAAATATGCAACTCTCTACTTGCTGAATTGTTGCTTTGTACTTTATTCTCTTCCTACTTCTACCTTTTTTGGATTGCCGGTCAGTACATTTTGACACAGGACTTCTTCATTATGCGTAGGATATATTCTACAAGCTTTTTACTTAGCAGGATACAAGCAATTCAAATCAATTTCTTAAATTGCAGATCGAAATCAACAACTGATAAATTCACCAGATTGCATATACCGGGGTAATTCGATCTACAAGCTACATTTGCTTCAGGCCGATTCCCGCTCATAAGCTGCAATCTTTCATCAAATTATTGAACTTTTTCAAAGTGGGCAGTTGAAATGAATGACGCAAGGTCCACTGCACGAGTCATATCTTTTCATTTCTCTTCAATTATGCAGTACTGATAATGGAATGTCAAGCACACAGCAGCAATATATCATTAAAAACACGTCTTAAGAAGCTATGAACGTACATGCTGCAAATACTTCAAATCACACATGAACCATACAAATATTTAGACTTAAATTCTAGCTTTAAATAATTTAAGTTTTAATAATGTTTACCCTATTACTCGAGCAGGTGGGATAAGCCGGCCAAATTTGAACACTGTATATTGTATTTAGAAAATGAAAAGCTTGCCATTTTTCTTGAAATTCATAACAGATTTCTTACCAATGTCGTTAGGTACAATGGAACATTGCTTGTATTTAAATGAACAATTAAAGACCATACTACTTTAAGAAAAAGCAGTCTCATAATATTTAGCTGTCTCAATAAATCATATCCATGAAAAAATGTTGGTGGTATTACGCAGGTTCTTAGTCATAGTGACATTAATGGTAGAAAAATTTGAAAATGGGAAAGAAAAAGTATTATTTGCTTGCTGAATTCCCTGGCATAATCAAAATCAAACAGTGGAAGGTTTTTCCTTCACAAGTGATCTTCTTGATTATGCAATTTATCAAATCAAAACATGCACTATGCTTTCAGGCTCAAAGAAAAATAAATTCAGGTTTCATATTCAAATACTTGAAAATATCAGATAAAGGATAAGTGGAAAGAAGAAGGAAATACACTGGTATCTAAGCATCGCGATAACAGGGTTTGGCCAGTTTAAAAAAAAGATACATCAAATAGATATAACATTCCAAACTAATTTGTATGATTAATCACATTTACATGATGGATACACAAGTAAATTGTTTTGTATATCTAAATATAAAAAGATGATCCAAGTAGTAAGAATCTAAAGACCTGCATCACTTTGCATATAAGAATCAATCCTCTCACAACGATTCAAACTTTTTGGGGTCATACATGATTGAATGAAAAGTACAAGTAAAATAAAAAACATATACAAGGAATATCTACATGTATATTGCTTAGATAGTCTGAAAGTAACTTGATAAAAGAACATAAAAATAGGAAAGACAAATCAGAGAGTAACACACACTGAAAGATGACCTCCTTGACCTCTTAAAGGTCAAAGGTCACCTTTTCAAGATGATTAATGAGATGCAGGAGGTTCTCTCATGCTTTGGGTGCGTAGCGGGGGTCTACCAGGGCGCAACGGAGGTTTCCTGGATATCGAGGGCTTCTTTGCTACTGTTGGTTTTTTAGCGATGAAGGGCTCCCCCTCTTGATTGTCTTTAGTTATAAGGTTACCACCTTGCTTCCAATCACAGTCCTTTGAGTTGTTGGAATTCACGTTTGGGCGTGGCCGTGATATGGGTTTCAGCGCCGCCCTGGCACCGGTGATGTTCATGGCAGGTGGTTGCGAGTCGGGCACAGGTGGGGGTGATGAAGGGGGCGGTGCAAGCTTAAACGGGGGTGTTGGCGGTTTGGGTCGCCCAGGCGGTGCTACCGACCTCGCACCAGAACCTGGTTCTGATTTGGCAGGAAAGTTGAAGCTTTGGGACCGAGCAGTGGGTTTGAACCTAGGAACCTGTGGGCGGCTCGGAGGGGCTGTTGCCTTGGCTGGAGTCTGGGAGGGCCGCGTTGGAGCTGCTGAGGGTAACGGTGGTGGTCTGGAGGTCTGTCCTGGAGGTGGGGAACTAGGTCTTGCTGGTGGTCTATCGGGCTTGTAGCTGACGCTAGGTCCAGTCGGGATGAGAGGGTAGACGTCGTGGACCACGTTACCGGCGCTTTTGTTTGGGATGTGCTCTATGGTCGGAGGGGAAGCTCGAACTGATGGGGTGCGTGTCACAGTCACAGTCTTACGTGTTGCTCCATTGCTACCAGGGCTGTTCCTAAATGACTGATGCCTGCAAGAGAAATTGAAGTGCGTCAAAATATTGTCATATTCACATCTTAAACAACTTATCCTATCTGTGCACCACTGTCCTTTATAAAATTCCCATTATGAAAAACATACTTTAAATTGTACCAATCACCTGAAAAAATAATGTGTATGTGTATAGGTAGAATTAAGTTTTAAAGAAAACCTAACTGGGATTCTTTAGGATAAAATTATGGAGGATTAAGAAAATGAAGAATAACATAAAAAAAACCTACATATAGCGTGGGCCCGGAATCAAAATCTGACTTATGTTCCTTGCGCGCCTTATTCCATGTGATCGTGTATGCATGCGTTATTAAAAGGGATTGGGTATTTTTTGCCTCAGATTCTAAATCCTGGATTAAGCTCATGCTGCAATCATATTTATAAACCTTTAGGTCAGTCAGGAATCTTATGACTTTTATAAGCCGATCGCCTGTCTGATTATTAAGATATTTATGATTGGAATTAGAAATGTCAAAAGCTACAGTCTATTGGGGAAAATGAGTTTGGTCACTAAAAGATTTTAATTTTTTTTTGAAGCACTTCATGATCATTTTGAAGCGCAATTTTTTAAGGGCTTCAATATTACACCATATCAGAGACACTGATAACATGTAGGACAATGCATCTCAGATTTGTAAAACTGGAAACACTGTTAAACAATGCCTTTAAGAGTATTTTAAACTTCAAAGATCTAAGATGACAAAGATATTTTTCCTCCATTATTCTCGGGTTTTAACTTGTCATATATTGATGAACTCCCAAATAAAAACGAACTGATGACAAAATACAGAGGTAATCCACCAATAAAGAAAGTTAAATGAAAGGTAATGAGGAGACAAAATAATGCCTCATATAACTCAATTCGAAAAAACAACAACATATATCTTCAATATGAAACCAAATATTTAGTTTACAACCAAACAATGCCGCCACATAGAATTGCACCAAAAGGAGGTCAGTCACAAAGTTGTAATACTTTTTAAAACAGGATAATTCTATAATTAACAAAATGCAGAATATAGGGTTGACTAGACGAAGAAAGATGTACATGTACAGTACATCAAAATGGTGTAGCCTGATGTAATTCCATCGTCACCTTGAAGAGAAACTGAGTCAAATTTGAAAAAATTGAAGTCATGCAAATTAGAGCAATAATAAGGTAAAATTTAATACAAATTAAAAAAACAGGAATTCCCATCAATACAGAAATATGGCAAGAAAAATATGACAAAGTCATACACGTATCAATGAAAATCTGAGACAACCAGACAGATCTACTGCAAAAATAAAAAAATGTAAAAATACTACAAAACCCAAGAGCAGAACAGACCAGGCACATGTATTTTATCATCCCTCTACTACACATATGTACAACTTATATGGATCGAGAACACCAGACAAAAGAGTTTATATCAAAGATCTATTCAGTCTGACAAATCTTGTTACAGGGCCAAACACCACTGATTGCTCTCAAGAAGTGATAACCTAAAGAGACTCAAAGAGAGTGAGAGAAGGAGACTGTGCATCAGCCTTTCTTAATCCAAATCAAGGAAGAAAAATAGAAGGATTGAGAACGTCAGACATACCGAAAAAGCTTGAAGACAAAAACTATAGATCAGTTCAGTTTCAGAAACCGTTTTTAGAACGACCAAACACCACTGAGTGCTCTCGAGGAGGGATAATCTAAAGGGACTTTAAGAGAGTGAGAGAAAGAATCAGCCTTTCTGGATCCCCATCAAAGAAAGAACTAGAAGGATTAAGAACGTCAGTCACACAAAAAAGCTCAAAGCTGAAACTTTAGATCAGTTCAGTCTCAGAAACCATTTTTTCAAAGGACCAAACACCACTAAGTGCTCTCGAGGAGGGATAACCTAAAGAGAGTGTAAGAGAGTGAGAGAAAGAGATTGTGAATCAGCCTTTCTTGATCCAAATCAAAGGAAAGAACTAGAAGGATTGAGAACGTCAGACAGACAAAAAAAAAGCTTGAAGATGAAACTATAGATCAGTTCAGTCTCAGAAACCGTTTTTAGAATGACCAAACACCACTCATTGCTTTCAAGAAGAGATACCCTAAAGAGACTGTGGATCAGCCTTTCATTAATCCTCATCAAGAAGGAAAGAACTAGAAGAACTGAGAATGTCAGACAGACCAAAGAGCCTGAAGATGAAATATAGATCAGATCAGTCTCAGAAACTGTCGTTAGAACGACCACACACCACTGATTGCTCTCAAGGAGGGATAACCTTAAAGAGAGTGAGAAAAGCAGACTATGAATCACCCTTTCTTGATCCTCTTAAAGGAAAGAACTGAGATAGATCAAAAACATCAGACAGATAAAGAGAGTTTGAAGATCAAAATATAGATCAATTCAGTCTGAATAAACTACACTTCCCTTTCTCTCAAATATCAGTCTAGAGAGACACGAGATAGAAGGGAGTCACAGAGATAGAGAGACAGATAGAGAGAGAGCGAGAGAGAGAGAGAGAGAGAGAGAGGAGGGAGGAGAGAGAGAGTGAGAGAAGACAGAGAGAGAAGACAGAGAGAGAGAAGAGAGAGAGAAGGGAGGGAGACAGAGAGGATGGAAAGACAGTGGAAGGAAGAGAGAGAGAGAGAGAGATAGAAAGAGACGGAGAAAGAATCACCCTTTCTGGCTCCTCATCGAGGAAAGAACTGTCTTCATTGAAATATTCAATCCCATCCTTATCATTCCATTGATCAATCTCTTCTACTCCGTCGTCCTGGCTGTGTGCTGTCACTACTGCATGATGGGATACACCAGCTGATGTGCTGCTATGACTACAATAATCCAGAAACATACTTTAAGACTAATAGTCAAATTTATAGTTAGCACATTTCACAAACGATCCCAAATATTCACATGTTTTAAAACAAGGTGAGGTTCCACTGGTCATGTAAAGCCCCACTGCACTACTTGTAGCAACTTTAATACTCCCTCTATACATATATAGAAAACAATGCCTTAGCGGTGCCCGTTGGTCCCCCATGGTCCCCTTTTTCTTATGTTAATTGAGAGCTGAGTTGATGAGATAACCACTTGTCAGTGACCACGCTGGGTGGTCTAATCCTTCCTGGCCAAACTAGTGCAGACGGGCTTTAAGAATAATTATTTCCCAGGATTATAGACGCAGTCTGCAGACACAACCCTAATTACCCGTAGCGCATAGCAGAGTGTCTGAACTAGAAGACTACGTTCACTGTACGGTCTAAGCACCCCGTAGGGTCTGTAGTCTAGCTCATCCTGACAAAGACAGAGACTGACAGACCTAGGCTCAACTCAAGCTGTTATGGAATTGTGTTAAAGTGTCAAATCTGAGTCAGTGCCTTCAGAATAATAGAGGCACTTCATCATAAACTCTTCTACATGTATCTCATTTGGAAAACAATTCTTCCATCTGTGTCTCATACATGTAAAATGCACCATCGGGTATATTACAGACCCTGTCAGATATTTTCATAGTGTATATGTACACCATGCAAGGTGCTCAAGGCATTACAATATTAGCCCGCCTCTATGTAGGCTACTGATTTTGTACCACGGCTCTAGACAATATACGCTACCAATTTTGGTGCTCACACCATAAGAGTGTAAAAGTTATTAAAACATCGAGTTGAGTTCTGGTCATGTGATTGGACATTTGAATAGGTGAATACCGTGAGGTTTTGTAATCATCAAAATGATAAGTCTTCAACTCATTCTTATTGACATTATTCAAATGCACAGTACACAGAAAAGTGTATATGGGACTACTAAAACATTTAGCATTACAAATTTTAATATGTTCTTATCATATTTTGAATATGATGGCATTTGAAAAGCCATTCTTTTCAGGGAACATTTTTTGCTATGATATTCTTCCACACTAACATAAAAAAGGATGGAAATATTTTTCACTTTCCCAGAACTCAACTTTCTCATTAATAGTTCTCCATGAATTAAAGGAGTTTGTTCACAATGAATCGACTTACCCAGTCCTAGCCTCTCGGCTCTTGTTGAGCATCTGTCGAAGTCTCTGTCGCTTACAATAGATAACAACACCACAGACGGTCAGTAGAGGGAAGATGACTATGAAGAGAACGAGAAGAGCAGCGACGGTTCCTGTTGACACACCTGCAAGAGGAAATAAATGCTCAAGGTCATCTTCTCTCTGGAATGATAACTAGTTGGTTGGTTAGTTGGCTTTATTTTCCTTATATTTATTTATTTATTTATTTATTCAGTCTTCTTTAAAATACAGGGTAGTCCTTTCAGAGCCAAAAGGCCTGCTTTTCAAAGGAGCCCTGTAGGCGAGTGACAAAGTACATGGTAAAAATTACAACATATAAAGAATATATAAGTACATACATATGAATATGAACAACTATACAAACCATATACTTATACAAAATGGCTGGATTGCTCTATACAGAGCTAATAACATACTGGCAATGGCTGTTCTTTCTAAAGATCCGATATTCCCGGGTAAGGAATTTTAAGGTATTAATTCCCACACTTCAACAATTATTTGAACAATTGCTATCAGAGTAGTATCCCTGGTTTTGGATGAATTTTATGGATAATTTCAGAAAACTATAACCATTTTTTTTACATTTATGAGTTTGTGAATGAGTTTAGAAGACAATATTCATGTGAAACAAAATGGTTTAATATCAGATTCCTTCTTATTAATAATATTAAAAGTAACAATAATAAAAAAATAAAAACAATACAAGTCATTATGCTCTATACCATTGATTTTCTTGAAAATGTCTTAAAAGAGATGCAAATTTCAGAAATGTATAATCAGAAATAGAAGTTATTACATTTACAAGACATATATTGACCACACATTATCATGCAACAAGAGACTCAAATTACTGTGCAACAAACAACATTGTGCATGGGCTCAAAACAAAACAGGTACATGAATTTCTGACTTAATTAGTACTCACAGAATGCATTGGAAGACGGGTCCAAGTTATTTTTCATTAACATGTAATTATGAATTACCAACATAAATTAGCATCACTTGATCTAGTTTTGGTCAGGTAATGCTATCAATAAATTTAATGCGATCGTCACATAATTTAAATCTGTTACCGGTAATAGATTTATTAAATATGGAACTATACTTTGGACTTGCACTTGAACTAACTTCGGTATCTGTTTGGCCATCTTAACCCTTAGAAGCTCAGAGTTTTTTAAAGGTTTAAACGAATCAGCTTTTCCTCCTCAAATTGACAATATCTCATTGCATTTTCAACTTTTTTATTATTGAAAAAAAAAAAGGGTAACGGTATAGTAAATGTCAAAGTGTAAATGAAAGTTTTTTTAAAAATCAACAAGAAATTGCCAATTTGAACACAAAAATAAGGATAATAAATTTTACTCTGCGTTGTCAATTTAGAAGCAATGATTATTTTCAATTAAATTGCTCTTATTTATGTATGGCACCACGTACTGCAACCGAAATGGCTTCAAATTTTCAGTGAGTTTTGCACTAAATTTCTGCTCGTGTACAATTTGTCATTCAGAGCATTCTTGATCAAAAGGTAAACTAAAATGTTACACTAAACTGCTATATGGGCTTATTTTCCAATTTGCTAATCCATGTATAAAGTATAGTAATTACAATAGATTCATCTTTGTAAATATTCACTTTTTCTGTTTCACAATAATGTAATGTGACCTATTGTATACAGGTATGATTGTATATCAGAAGTTATAGGGTTGAAGAAATGATAATAGAAATATTATAGATGTGCTACACATCTCTCTGGGAAATATTGGAAGGATGTAGATAACGAGGTTATAATTCTAATTCGATACTCAGTATATCAACCATTGCTTTATGCTACCATTAATCATCTTGTGTCACACAAGACCCTCCCAGATGCGGAAATAATAGTAAATAGCATGAACGTAATACAGTCAAACCTGTCTATAGCGACCGCCCAAGAGAAACACAAAAAGTGGTCTGTGTAGACAGGTGGTCACTAAAGCAGGTTTGACTGTAACATGATTGACCATGTGATGTCATTCTGCCTTAATAATGTCAGCTTGCGAAAGTAGAATGCTTAGATGTGATCTGAATAAGAGACGAGACACATTACTTGGCCAAGTAAAATGCTAAGAGCAAGTCTGCCTTAATATATATGCGTACTGAATTGAATACAACCCCAGGATTATAGTCTAGTTCCAATTTAGAAGCTTTGAAAAAAGAAGATACAACTTATATGACTCATGATTCCCGATGGAAAGACTCAGGGACTAAAAGCTAGCTGTAAGCAGTTTAAAAAAGAGATATCTTATGCTGGCTGACAGACAAAAACTCTTTACCAATTCCAGAAAGATGAAATGCAAATTTAAGCTTTGAATGAGAGAGTTGAGACCAACCACCAAAATCTGTTTTGCTTTGTATACGGTAATTAAGGTTTCTTGCTAGTTGAATATATCTATAAGCTTTAAATAATACTTTTATCGTATATATAAAACTCACATTTCAACAATACTTTTGTCATATATTCAACAATAAGCTTTATTTTTGGTGACTGGTCTCTTTTAAAATATATGTACATTGAGATGTAAAATTTGTAAAAATTGAAATAAATGCTAACATGACATGGAAATGCACTGATCAAGACCACCAAGAGAGCTGAACTAAAAAGCTTTTGAAATTCCTATAGACAATGTGCTTTTAATAACGACAGTACACTGATAATTGGAATTTATATACAAAAATATATATATGTAAAGCTGACATGAACCATAATGAAAACCATCCTGAAGATGATATCCCAATGCTTTAGTTAAAATACACCATGATTGGTTGATGATGAGCCCAAGAATGACCATGACTGAGAAATATAATCTTGAAAATGATCTGATCACTTTTATCGGTTCTCACCACTCAGAAAATTTCCAGTTCCTTCATTTCCTTTTCCTTTTTCTCCTGGAGGATTTTTGGTAGTGAGGGAGGGAGAAAGATTTACAGGTATAGAGTTAAAGTGGAAATATAAATTTCTATCTGCCTACGTATCTCCTGTTTTCCATAAGAGTCAACAACCACATCTTCTCGGCTTAGAGAGATTCTGTGCAAAGTGTCTTGTGTGACCTATGACGTTTATCTCTTTAAATGACCATTGAGTAATGGTTGTTTCTCGTATCACTAATATTATGTTATTATTTACGTTAAGAGTAGGACAGAGATCTTCCATTTTGGGATGAAATAAATGGAATTAAGTCATATGGGACACATTGCACATACTGGCCCATTAAACCCATACATTGATATATATCCTTAAAATGAGTTTTTTCGAAACAATCATTATCAAATACATCTTCATGTAGTCGATACGATTGTATTTTTCTAACTTTTCTAATTTTCTAATTTTCAAAGCCACACTGGCTTAGAAGCACTACCGCAATTCCCCTCTAGCGCCATCTCAGGTCAGCTGTAGCAATACGGTCCCGTAAATCGCTGCGTTATTGGTTCTCGCAGAGTCCTCTGTCTGTGAAGCGGAAATTAAGTATTGGGTTACCGGTATGTACTGTTGGCAAGTTGACCATGAGATGGCGCTGTGCAATAAACAGTACGCTAGAGCAGAAAGTTCATCAGTTCGGTATGGCTTTAACCGTGAACTATCCTGCCCACTGAATGTAACAACAACCTGACTACATATAACATGCATGATACATAGTGAAAGGGAGACTTTGAAAGGGGTGGTAAAGAGAATTGGGTAAAAAGTGAAATTTCTACCATACTACTACACATGCATCACCACTGATATGAAATGTACCGGTAGACAAATTAAAATAAGAAATTAAAATTCTTGTGTATTTTTTTTCTCACTTGGAGTGGTGCAGGAAATGCGGGAGCAGGCCAGTGCAGTTAAAAAAGAAGACTTATCACATTGAAAAGGGAGTGACGATGCACAAACTAAACATGGTGCAAGGGTGCTGTCATGAAACGGATGATAATGATAACAAAAACCACGAAATCATTTATGATATAGAAAAAGGACCTTGTCTTACAAAGAGTTGTGTTTGATTGATTGCAATCCACAATTGTGATTGTGAGTGTTTCAAATCAACCCAAACTCATTACATGGGCCACTGGAGTGCAGTGATTTGAAATGAAAGGATAATCACAGTCAATAAAACTGAAACAAAGATATAAAAATGCACCATTCATTAACCAAAAAATAATGTATTAATGTCTACAATTGATTATGCATGAAGGGATGATCAATGTCGGACTGGATTTGTGGAGGGGCGGGGCAGAGCTCAAAGGGCTTTTGAAGATGTCCGTTAGAGAGATGCAGGATCAGTAAGTACATCTGTTGAGAGCAAACGGGCACAAACTCTGTGTCCGCATCCGAATGGCCACTCGTGACGCTCGCTCTACAATGTCTCCAAAAAAAATTCCGTTTCGGTTTAATAAAATTTGGAGTGGACTATTAGGCTATTATTATTATTATTATTATTATTATTATTATGTCTCACAAATTCAACGTTCTTGGTCGGTGTTTCAAATTCATATAACTATCCATTAATCTTTGTTGGCATTAGTATCATTCTTGAGATGATGTCGTAGCTGGGAACAGGAAAGTCTTGAGGGTTGACGAGAACATTAACATAGGCTGTGATAGATTGTGGAAGGTTTTTCCACAGTGTAGGTCCCGGGATGTAGAAGACTCAAAAAGAGGTCGGTGTTCAAAAACTTTCCATAAATCTTTGTTGGCATTAGTATTATTCTTGAGATGATGTCATAGCTGGGAACAAGAAAGTCTTAGGTTCAGGGATGTAGAAGGCTTTTAAGATCCTCCTGGCTCTCAGCAGATGATTACAAGAGGACAAAGGATTGATGGAATTTAGTTTTAGGAGAAGAAGGCAGCATGGATTATTAAACGGAGGAGCATACCAGAGACATACATACATGTAGGTGGTATATATATACAGGAGGGGGGATCTTTCAAATGGGCAATTCATGATCTTCTTCAAGCAGCGGAACGTTCATTGGATGGGTGACTTGACATTCACAATATTTTGACACTTACTCTATATTAAGATATGCAGGTGTAGGTTCATGCTTGGGGCTGCAATTGGGTTTTATGTTTAGTCAGGGTTAGGGTTAAGAATTAGGTGGAGCATAGCAAGACAACGACGGACGGCAAATGTCGCGGGAGCACTGGTCTAAGGACAATACAGGGGAGGGGGTTCAGGTGCTTTTGATGAGGGAGGGGTAAAAGTTAAAAGGATCAGACATAGAAGGACCTGTGGATCCTGACTTGGGCCATGCACGGGTACTTAGAACGAACAGACAGTAAAGAGCGGGTCAGACAAGGATAACAAGACTTTTCATTAAAGGTAGACCCTATATAAACTGCCCTGTTATTAACATACATGAGCATACTCTCAGGTAAATATATACACAACATAGAAGGGGGTACCTTTAATTGAAAATACATCGTTATCTGTGAGGTCTGACCAGCTCTTCAATCAGGGGCCTGTTTCATAAAAATTGTGATATATAACAAAGGCTAAATTTCTATGACAAATTTGCTCTCAGCCAATCAGATGCCATGATTTCAGTAGCTTATAACAGTAGCTTGTAACTTGTTATTGATATCAAGTTTTATGAAACAGGGGCCTGATCCACACATGACAAGAAACAAAGAGAGGGGGGTAAACCATGACCAGCGGGGGTGGGTACCGATCCCCATGCAGGGGTGCATACTTACCCAAGAGGGTTGGGCCACTTACGGGTAGATAGCGGGTTATCACTTTAGTCACGGTATGGGTGACTACAACTGCACACGTACCATGGGGGTGGGGTGGAGGAAATGTAGGGAGAGGGGTAGGAAATACACAACAATGTGATGTAGGATATAGTAATCTCTTCACAACATCAAGATGGCTGATGAATCAAACAACCCTAAAAAGACTGCTTTTTGGGCCATCCCACAGCCATGGAGAGAGGGGGGGGGGGGGGGGGGGACGGACATATTACTCAGCGCAAATAGATTCACTCAATACAAATATAAATATGAAATGTTTTTTTCATAACTTTGAAGTTTTGTATAATCACATAATTAATCTTTTATATGCCATAGTACTTTTTGTGGATTAGTACAGGGAGATTGGAATTTTGACGCCCAAAGCGCAAAGTTTCTGGATGCTGCACGGTAACCCTTTTTCCGAATTTGGTGTCAAAAGATGCCCAAAACTCTGGCGTTAAAGTCATGAAAAAACAGGGTTATGAACAAAAATCTGCAGAGTTTTTGTGGAAATACTACAGGGGATTTCATTACCCTACCAACCCCTCTCCAGCCCATTTTAGGGTCAACCCGTTGGATATGATGTGATTTTGGTATCACACACATATTTTCCATCGACTCCATCATAAGGATTCACAGAGTTAGTATCCTACAGATTTTAAATATCAATGGTATGAACAAAAACGTGCATGGTTCAAGTTATTCTTTTACGCATGATGAAGCAAACTGGAGTTTTCAACTGAAAAAATAGTTTCAAAAACATAAAACGTAAGACCATCTTATGGAAAAATATGACACTTCTATCCTTTTGATAAATATCACACATAAGCAACTTAGAAGCAATTAAAACACAAGAAAAACTTACACTTGTGTCAGTACGAACACTTATCTGCTAAGCTACCTGCATTCACATACGGGTGCAATGTAGCGGTAAAATAGCAAACAGCAAATTGAGCACAGCAAAAATCACAAGTACACACAAGCAATGCTGCAATCTATTTTTAAACAAATAACTACAACAATGATGTACTTTCTATTGATGCATACACTCTTTAGGGCTTCAGTTTAGAATACAGTCCAAATCAAGAATGACGTATTTAATACATGTTTTGGCCAGATCATGAGTACATAGCTTTATTACATTTAGATTTTCAGACAATTTCCAGAATGAAATGTACTAGAGAAGAGCTTTAATTTTTGTTGAGCTTTGAAATTTATGTTTGAAGACAAGTATATTTATAATAATAGTTGTTTCTTGAATGGAGCTCATGATTGTCAGATTTGACATTTGTGGCTTTAGCATGAATTCCTGCCAGGTACCCATTTACCTCACCTGGGTGGAGTGTGGCAAATATAGATTAATGTCTTGCCAAATGACATCAGGGATGCAGCCGGACCTGAACCGCCAACCATGCGATCCATAGCCCTGTGACGTTCCCACTAGCCCATGACACCTCCACATATATGTATGCATCGATAGATGGTTCTACCGCACATGCTCCAGCCACATTTGTTCCTTCGTCAACTTCCAAACACTAATCAAACTCTGAACATGAAACCCGTACCAACCATAGCGGCATCCTTCTGTCTCGAGAGACAATGGATTTTGCGCCTATGAAGTCAGTTTAGGGCCCGTTTCATAAAACTGTGATCTATAACAACTGCTAAATTTCTATGACAAATTTGCTATGATTTCAGTAGCTTATAACAGTAGCTTGTAAATTGTTATTGATAACAAGTTTTATGAAACAGGCCCCTGGTTCGTGGTTCACTCGCATCTCCTGCTGGGGCTGTTCAGTTCTAATCTAGAAGGCCACACTAGGACCAAACACTCGACCTAACCTAACCCTAACACCAACCTACACCCTTCACTGACCTATGACCCAAATGACCCAGCCTTGACTCTAACTCTACATCTCTGATGAAATAAAGAATGGAGAAAATGTCACCGAGCAAGAGTTTGCCGGAACAAGTGCCTCCAGAGCAAATGTCACTGGAGCAAGTGCCTCTACAGCATATGCTGCTGAAGCTTAAGTCACTGAAGCAAATGACAGGTCACCAAACAGAAAAGGGACATCATGACAACACTGTTACTGACTTGTGCATACGCCGGCAGCAGGATATGTTTCTTACCAATGTTATCCGGGGGTAAAGCCGGTCCAGAGTCGATGCTGCCCCCATAGCCTACGGTATTACAGAGGGGTGGGGCCCAACCTTGGTTGCAGTGACAGTGACTCTTACTATTGCACACCTGGCAGAACAAACAAAAGGACATGTACGTGAGTGAGTCAAGAAATTTGAATAATAATAATGAAGATAGTCACATTTGTATAGCGCTTAATGCTACGTTTCTAAGCGCTTTACATGGTAATTATTATTACCCTAGTCATTGGATTCAATCTCTAATCTCCACAAAATGTGTTTGAAGACAAATATTGATAAAAGAATACATAATGTACGCAGAAAACCTAAATTTTTGTTTTCTTTCATCAATATTGCAGAAATGTGTCAAATGACATCCTTCTTCACATTGTGATATAGCCTATAATCTAGGCGGAGTGCCGAGCTTTTTTCTTTGCTGCTAGACTAACCCTAAGCAGAACGTCTGATACGGCGAGACTACGAACTGTGAGTCGCGAAGCGGCTCACCGCCTATAGTCACTGGTCTAGCGTTAGTCGTTGTTTTTTTATTATCGACCTTGAATCCGTGGCAGTTTTCGTACGAAAAAATTGCCACGGATTCATGGTCGATAATAAAAAAACAACGACTAAAGCTAGACCAGTGATTATAGGCGGTGCGCGGCTCACGGTTCGTAGTCTCGCCGTATCAGACGTTCTGCTTAAGGTTAGTCTAGCAGCAAAGAAAAAATCTTGGCACTCCGCCTAGATTATAGGCTAATTGTGATACAGTTCAAGTGAAATTTTGCCATCAAATTGTTGAGGCTCCCAACACTTTAAAGGGGCTTTAAGTAATGAATGGGACATTGTAAAGGACATAGGAACCTCATACTCACTCCATTGCCATTGCAGTTATAAGGACAGGGTCTGATCCCAACACCACTGATGTTTTGACATTGGAAGTTCAAACATATCTGATTAAAAAAAGCAGAAAAACAAAAGAATGTGATTATATAGTGGCAAACGAAGTTGCTGAGATATATATACCACACATACAGATAATTTGACCATTAGTTACTTGCTGGGAAAAATAAAAATAGAAAACTTGCACATGAAGTGCAACTGTAGAAGTGCTGTAGAAGTGCTGCCGTAATTATATCTCGCATTTATAATTATGAAATATGAATGTAAATGTATTTATTCCGGTTATTTTCTGCAAATCCAAAACCATCTGAGGATCGGGAGCTAACGGATGGGGGGGGGGGGGGGGGGGGGGAGGGGAGCTGACGAGAAATACCTTATTATATTACGATCGACTAGTCAATTTATGACGCATGTTAAATGTAGGCAATAGGAAATTGAGGGGCACATGCACACTATAAATAATTATCCATATTTATGTATATAGTTTTCTATTGTTAAATGTTATATTGTATTTTCTATCATTTGTATTTTCATTGTCAAAAAAGCCATTGGAAGCAAAATTTCTATGTAATGTTTGCATGCATGGACCAATAAAATAATCTTGAATCTTGAATCTTGAATCTTGATCTGGATACTTTCAGCTGGATTGAAATAGTAATAATATAAAACTATTGTAACACTGCTATCCTAGTCACTGGATTCATTTACGTTTCTCCATTTACAATTTAACAAGGCACATTTTCTATTCCACTGTAGAGCATTTGGACAGCTAGTCACCATTTCACAGGTGCCTAAAGGCAAATCCAACCACACTAATATAATAATAATTTTCCACATTAGTATGTAATCTTCAAAAAGAATTGATTGTGATTTCACATAAGCACTAAAGCATTTGTTTGCAATTATAAGCAAGCAACATACTAGTTGAATACTTTGTGAACTGGAAAAGAAAAAAATACTGGAAGAAAATAAATAACATTAAAATGAGAAGAACTACATAGAAATGAACATACTTTTCCCTCTGCACAACTGGTTCCCTCGGCCACATAGCCTGGATCAAGCACGTCTGCTCCAAAGTTGAGAGAGACCGTTTTACAGATGTGAGCTCGATTGTTTGAATCATAGACCTGTGCTGGAGCGATGGTGGCGATGCTGGATAGGACGGGTCTAGCTGGTACATTCTCACACATCAGACGACCACACCTCATGTTCCTACGAGGGCGAGGTTACGAAGATGATTACTTTATAAACATTCAACTTCATTATAAACGTTTAACTTATAATGCCGTGACAGTCCAATGATAAATTCAGATTCGGATAAACATTCATTTAGTCTAAGAAACACTATCTAGAAAGTGATTGAAATGTGCACAAATATTTCTTTAAATGCTCGACAAAGCACATTGGAAAATAACTCACAGTAATTCCATGATACATAAATATCTCTGTGATTTGAAGAGCTTCTCCACCTTTCCTTAGTCTATCTCTAATATCACTTACCAAGTAGGAAATATTTTTTTCTTTGATCACTCCTGACAGAGCACAAAGATTCAAAATGAGTCATGGTGTACCTTACACAAAAACTTTTTTTTTAAATTTGTTGACGGAGATTTGTACATTTGAGAAAGCGTGCTTGCTTTCTAGGTGCCTTGTCTGTTCCAAACATTGGGGATCAGGGCTTTACATCTACTTCTATCTCTGGTGAGAAATCAACAATATACATTTGTTTAAATCAATGATTTTATGTATACATATAATCATTTGACATTTAAAAAATGCATGGACACTGATGTCACACTTTTACAACTTATGAGATTTTCACCGTGAAAAATCCCTGCAACGCCCTTTGACCAGACAATACAGAAATTGCCCGTTTGCAAGCAAGCGGCACTGTGTGTGAGTCATGCTACATTGTGAATCTCAATCCCAACTCCTAATTTCACTTCTGTCTCTACCACATTTAACATGTACTATATGATTACTTACTCAGGTTCACAAGCCTTGTAGCACTTTCCATCAGGAGCAGTTCTAACAGAAAATAAATAATTAGACAGTTTAGAAAAACATTCACAAATATTGGTGTCTGTCTGTCTGACCAGTGAATGTATGTTTATATCTTTAAAAAAATGTAACCCCAAAAATGGTTTGTTAACCTTTTTAAAAACTGTGTTCAATTGAATATATTTTGGTTCAAACTAATTAGCCATCAAAATGTAAAAGAAATTTTATTTTCTAATTTATCGGTAGATGAAAAGAAAGTCTGCTGACCATCATCTTTCTCTTATCTTATTGACGATATTATGGAAATGAGTCAATATTCAATACAAATGACATCTTATGAAGAGAGAGATTTCAGATTAATCACATCAATTTTGATCTTTGATAATGCTGAGAGATAAAAAGGTGTAAATCCTATGATAAAGGACACAATTAAGCAACATCCTAGCTCCCAACAAATTATTCATTATTTTTCAAGGTATTTAATACTCACGCAGCAAAAAATATGGAAACAAATTAAATACATACCGTAATTAACGTTGTATAAACCGCACCTTTTTGCCACCGAAAAAAATTCAAAGTCGGGGGTGCGGTTTATACACGGTACACCCCCAAAAAAAAAAAAAAAATAAATAAATAAATAAATTAAAGTTTCGATTTATACCCCTCCACCTGGCGCTATGCCTGGCAATGTCTCCCAGCTCAGTAATCGGTGTGTTGGCTCACCACTTGGACACTAGAAAAACACTCAAATTTGTCTGTCAAATTTGTCTGTGATCTCAATATGTAGTTTATAATAATAATTCCTCCAATTTTTCTTCTATTACATGGTGTACCACAAGGTTCTATCCTAGGTCCTCTACTGTTTTTTAATTTAATTAATGATCTTACACATTCAGCTGCACCTCGCAGTTAAATGAAAGGCCTTCCCGCGTGGGTTTTTTAACACGGACCAGGCTTGCTGCCGACATAGTCGGCAAAAAAAAGTCGACCCAAAAAAAACAAAAAAAAAACAATGTTTTTTTTTTTTTTTTTTTTTTTTTTTAAGGGCGAAAAAGAGGGGTGCGGTTAATACACGAGGGCGGTTTATACAACGTTAATTACGGTATATGAAAGTCCAACTTATACCTTACCCAAGATAAACACAACATGACAAGTCTTGAAACAAAATCTGACAGTAGTATGAAATACAAAAAGACATAGTTTTCTTACGAAGTTGGGCATGGTCTTTCGTCTGTTTCTCCACAGCTTCCAAAATGGCTGCCTTGCTCGTTGAGAGCATAACACTCATCAACCCCCGCCCTCACAGCTGAAAAGAAGGAAAAAAAGATATTGTCATCAATGACGAGAACCAAAATTGCCACATTTACGGGGCAACACACATTAACTTTTTTGGGGGCAAGATATTTAACATTTATCTATTAGCAGTTATTTACATTTCATTTTGGAGCTGTTAGCGAACAAAACACTGATAGACACTGATAACCTAATGGCTTCGCTTCAAACAAAGAAATGCCAAAGTTTCCAGGTCAAGACCACACTTGAAAGAAATATTAACCTTATAACCTGACATGGACATTGATTAGTCAAATGAACTCAATTCAGAAATGCTGTAAAATGTTTCTTGTTCCTTTAGAGAGTATTATCAACAACAAGAAATGATCATTTCATATTTGGGATACAGCATCTAGAAATAAAATACTGCCCAAAAATCAATTCAAAATTTTAAGCATGCTAGCATTAGTAATTTATCCCTATCATTCAAATAAATGATATAATAACAAATTGATTCATTCTGTAACCCTTTTCCATCAAAACCTCCCTGAATATTTTTGGGTAAAGATATGATTTACAAGATGAATGCAGGTGTTATATACTTACGTGATCTCTGTATACCCCATACTTCCTCACATTGCTGTTGGTAGCTATGGCATTGCCCGTCATAGCAGAGAGAATCAGAGTTTCTCCGATCACACTTCTCTCCGTTCTGAAGGTATACGTTACCCGGGCACTGGCCAGAATGAAACACAATGCAAATATTTTCACATACAGTTAACAATTGAATAATTCATACCCTTACTACGTTTGGTAATTTTGTAAATTTGAGTGAAAAATTGATTCGTCCCAATTTATGGAATGTGACACATTAATGCTTACATCTAAAAGAATTCAGCAAGGGCCCTGATTCAACCAGTCCACCTCTCATTCTTGAATTAACTGTTTAGTATTTGGTTCTCAACAAAAATTATGAAAGATTTCAGCAATATACTGCTATACACCAGCTTGTATCCAATGTTTACTTAACATAGCAACAACAGAGTATGGAAAGTGAATTCCACACAGTACAGGTAAATAATTCATCATTTTGGGAACCTTAGAGGCGACCATTTTAAATATGAATACATTGATAAAATTCAAACTCCTGCATTATCAAATTACCAAAAGGCTACTGTGAAGGCTCTCTTGCTTGTTTATAATATGCTTTTAAAATAACACAAGTCTTAAAGCCCATCTGTACTAGTTTACAGAAGGGATTAGACCACCCAGCGAGGGCACTGTCAGGTGATTATCTCATCAAATCAGCTCTCAATTAACATAAGAAAAAGGGGATTACGGGGGATCAATGGTCACTGATTAGGCATTGTTTGCTATATAGAGGGCGCAAATAGCTATAAGTAGTGCAGTGGGGCTTTAAAGCCACAGCTGAAGTAATATCCTTTCTATTTATACCTCATGATATTTCTTGGCTTTTATAACTCTCTGCTTGGCCAAAGAGACATATGTCCTACGTGACACGCTACAAGGAATTGCCGTATATTGTTTGGTCCTAGGCTGAAGATAGAAAGTCGGCTAGTACAGGAGCAAATTTCACCGGCGCATGTGTCATAACACCTCTTGGCCCGTTGCATAAAACTTACCACTGATGGTGCCTTTGCCATCGATATTAACTACCATGGCAACATCACTCAACAGCCAATCAAATCAAGGTTTCCATGGAAGTTACCATCAATGCCAAGTCTTATGCAACGGGGGCCCTGATTAGCGAAAGCCACCACCTGCTCAGAACACAGGGGACATGCTACGTAGAGGTGCCGTGGTCAAATGGTTAAGTCGCCGGACTGTCGATCACAAGGTCCGCGGTTCGAGACCCGCCGCGGCACTAATGTCCTTTGGCAAGACATTGATCTACATTTGCCATACTCAACCCAGGTGATGTAAATGGGTACCTGGCAGGAATTAATTCTTTGAAATGCTAGAGCGCTGTAATGGCAGCACAGCTAAAGCCGGGGTAATAATCTCCAAGTTTGGAAGCGCTTATGGAAAAAACTGAGTATTATTATTATTATTATTACTTACCTCAGCAGAAGTCCCGGTGCAGTACTCTGGCAGATCACATGGATTGTATTTATCCCTACACAGGGTACCAGCCGATAACATCTGACAATCACTATCGCAGCATTCGCCTTCTGCACACGTAGCATTCACATGGAACCTACAGGTCTCGGGTACGCAGCATTTAGTATCGCATTCCTGTAGAGAGATAGGATGGAGGGGCATGACATGTATTTTCGATGTGTTTTTATGTTACATGTTGTATATCTTGTTTTCTTCAAGGGTTGGCCTCTTACAAGGTTTGTTTTCCTTTTGGCCATTGCCTTCCTCATTTTTTATAATTCATCTAATGTAATTGTCATACATTTGTCTGTTTATATATGTATTTTTATCTGTTGATCTCTTGAGGAGAAATAAATGAAACTGAATCTGAAATGTACAAGTAGAAGTGTCGTAGTCCAGTGGTTTAAGCACTTGACTTGAAATTCAAAGGTCGTTGGTTCGATCCCTGACACAGCACTTATGTCCTTTGGCAAGTCTTTTATGTACATTTGCCACTCCATACCCAGGAGAGAAATGAGGACCCAGTAGGATGACAAAAGAATTTGTGATAGTAATGGCCAATACCATGCCTTCACAGTGACCATATGGTACGAATACTCCCCAAGCTCTATGTTGCTTCTTAGTGTATAGCACAGTATAGATGACCATTATTATTATTATTTTTATTATTATATCACATACAGATGGCATGAAACAATTTACTCTTTTTCAATCATGAATCTTATCAATATTCTAAGGTTCTCTTGGACAGTTTTCTCACTGAAATGTGTGCTAACTAAACCTGCGCATCTTAATCATTTGACATTCAACACTGTTCTTTGTATCTCTCTTTAATGGCTTCATATAAGGTTTTTATACATATATTGGTGTAAATGTATCAGGGCTCTTACATCAGGTGTTCCACAGTCACACTCCTCTCCCGGTTCTAAGAACTTGTTACCACACACCGGTCCTCCGAAGAACTCTTTCGGGTAGTCCAGGAGACACACCCCATACCCCTTCCGAAGCACCTCCTGCATAGTGTCAAAAGTGCAACTAGAAAAACGGGTGGACGGAGGTTCTCTGCAATTTAAAAAAAAAGAAAGCTTTATAATAATGATACCCGGTAATCACAATTAAACTGGTAAAGGTATATTGAACAATTTTGTGATAATATATATATATATATATATATAAAAGTGCGAGACTTCTCAACTCTGACATGACAACAGGTGTTCCAGAATATGTAGGCGTGAAGAAAATGGCCTAGAAACGTGAGACGTAGCTGTACTTTACAATTTTATTACGAGCTTTCGGCTTGTGAGGCCTTCTTCACACCGACGGCCCAACACACAAGCAAGGTAAACACTTTGAAATTGCATGATCATTTCTAAGTTTATTCCGAAAGTATTTCTCGTACTAATTTTTGCTATGTTCATGATGCTTGACTATGATTGAGTGATATTAAGTTTGTATGTATATTTGTTCATACAATGTATTTGTTTTTGTATGTGTTTGCACTTCAGAACCTGAAGAAGGCCTCACAAGCCGAAAGCTCGTAATAAAATTGTAAAGTACAGCTACGTCTCACGTTCCTAGACCATTTTCTTCACGCCTAAATATATATATACAGTCAAACCTGCTTTAGTGACCACCTGTCTACAAAGATCATATTTTTTGTTTCCCTTGAATATGGTTTCTCATTTAAACATGTACTAAATGACCCTGTATATAAAGACCACCTGCCTATAAAGACCACTTGCCTATAGAGGTGTTGTGGACTAGTGGATAAGTCACCCAACTGCAGATCAAAAGGTACGGGTTCAAGTCCCGCCACGGCACTAACGTCCTTTGGCAAGACGTTAATCTACATTTGCCACTCTCCACCCAGGTGTAAATGGGTACCTGATATGTTTGAGCGCTAGGTACATTGGCAGCTCGGCCACGACCAGGGTAATATGTGTAAAGCGCCATGAGCGTCAGAACCTGAAGGAAACACAATTGACACAACACTACACCAATTGCCCTGTGCCCTCACAGTGACCATATGGTAGGAAAAATCGCCAGGGAGTGGAAATGGTGCACAGTGTGCATGAAAGAATCCCATAACCGAGGCAATAATAATGTGTGTATGTGTAATTGGGTTTTTATAGACGTGTATCAATCAGATAGGATTATTTACGTTTGGAGACCGACTTTTAACGTCACCATCCGAAAGACGTGACTCAGTTTCGAAACTGCGTCCTCGGCTGAATCAGTTTGTAACTTTCATTGTTAGCTGGATAACAGGCTCACGCCACAACGCCTAGCTAATATCTGTAAAGCAATTAGGCTGTATTCCATTTCAAGCACTATATAAATCCAAAATTCTTATCATTATTTGCAAAAAAGTCATTTCATTTCTTGTATTACAATACTGATGAAAAATGAATATGAGGTCCAACAGTTGATGCTGGTCGTCATGGTTACTCACCCTAGTATATCATCCATGATACAAGATTTATCAGGGCACGAGCAAGTCTGAGTGTTGTGATGAAAACCAAAGTTATGCCCCATCTCGTGAGTAAGAATTACAGCCTGTTTGGATAGCTCGAGCTCAATGTCCTACAAGAGAGTGGGACAGATAAAGAGTGTTGTTTGACAATTTATTTTACCTGCAACTATGTTTTTTCATTTGTTATATAAATATGATGCAATTGACAATATCAATGACTGTTGAAATTAAAATGGTAATTTGTACTATCATAATAATCATTGTTAACCATCATCATCATCTTCATCACCACCACCACCATCATCATTGTCACCATCACCATCATCATCCTCATCATCATTCTCATCATCACCATCATCAGTGAATGCAGAATTGCAATGAACATAACTATAATAGACCTGAATACATGACTAAATGTACATATGTCTTTACCACTACAAAGACTAATTATGATTTCAACGACAACACAAATACATGTAGTACAAGCATATATATTCTAATGCACTCTGATCGATAACCAGGAATGTGCTACATAAATGAAGCCACCATTAACACTACCATCACAATCATTATCACAATTGTTTCTTCATTGTTTAAAGCTAAGACTTACTGTGTTAACTCCACATGACTTGTCTTCAGTGCACATCTTCCCATGCTCAGCCATACCAACAATGCTATCTTGGAAAGGTATTCCTCTACAAGAACAAAATATAATAATTCATTTGTTTTTACTTGTTTCATATCATAGAAATGAACAGAAAGCTACTAGCCACAGGTTTCATCTTCAATTTTGAAAGTTGCTTGCGAGATTTTTTTTCTTCTTTTTTTCTTTTAAATCCTCCACTCTTTCTTTCTTTGAAGCAGTTCTATATCACTGGTTTGAAAATATAAAACTTTGAAATATTGAACAGAAATTAAAATAATATTTTGCCATTTGTGGTTGTAAAATTAATCTGATAAAATCAAAATTCAAGTTTTTTAAAAGTACGATCAAATCAAAGATTTCACAAATTGCCAAACAACTCTACTGATCCATGGTCTCTTTTCTTCACCAGAGTTTTTTTTTCTCCAAACTTTTATGTTGTTAAGGATTACAAGAACAACATACCACTGTGCTAAATGTATCCTAAAATGTACTGCTGAACACTGCTGAAATATGGAAAAGCTAAGGAAGAAAAATTGGCCATTCAGGACAATTGCCCACATTTTGTGGTTTGGCTCAGTGAATTTTTTTCTTTCAAAGGCCAAAAAGAGCAGAGCAGAACAAAAAATTAGCAAAATAAAAGGGAAAAAAAGATGAATATTAAAAAAGGGGAAGATAAAAAAGAGAATAATCTACCAAAAAATGTGTCCATTTTTGTTGCATTACCATATGGTGTCAGATGTAAGGGGTTTGTAAAAGAAAATTCCAGGTTACAGTTACTTAAATCCTTAAATTGACAACTTAGACAAGAGTATAAAATCCCTTTTTATCCAAACAAGCAGTGCTACTTTTAGTCTTTGACTATTCCTTTCCATGTTTACTATAGGGATAATTGACTTTATATTAGGAAATTAAAGCAATGATAGAAAGAAAAAAAAGTGTTGCTAATTTGAAGAAGAGAACTAATTAATATAACCATGAAAGATTTGATAACCTCAATAAAACATTAGGTATGTCTTCATCAGCTCGAGATTGTCAAATGGCCCACTATTTCTGATTTGGGAAATAATCCTGAAGTTACAAACCACGTCTTCATCAGCTCGAGATTCCACCTTAAACCTGAAACTTGAGCTCGGGAAATTAGCTCGAGATATTTTGCACAGCGATCGCGCATAGTGCGAGTCTTCGGGCTGGTCAAGACGCACTGGACAAATCGCGGGATATTGTGCAAACTAGCCCGAGATATCTTGGGATGATTATCTCAACCAAATATCCAGCTAATTGCAACTTTGAGCTGATGAAGACGCAAATTAACTGGATAATTTGCAATCGGGATAATTAAAATAGCGGGATATTTGGCAATCTTGAGCTGATGAAAACAGGCCTATTGACACATATCTTACGTGATGAGCTGAGCATTGTCATTATGCATCCTTGGAGAGTACAACTCTTTCCTCCAGATCTGGAATCTTCCGAGGTTTGCTGTAGCATCATGGGTAATCTCTATCTGCGGAAGTGTCCAAACTTCCACGTTAACCAGGGCTATCCTGACGTTCAGTGCTCTGTAAAGCTGCATTCAAGAAATCAGTTTTATTTATTACACTTGCAGAGACTAGAATTAAAAGGGAATGAATCTTTACTTGGAAATTGGCTTCAAAAGAAGTAGAAAAATCAGAGAGGCACAGTTTCAGCAAAATCATACATCAATAAGAAAGTTCTAAAGTTTTCTACATCCCCCCCCCCCCCCCCCTCTATTCTGTATGAATCATGCTATTTCTCAGTTTACCTACTGATTCTTATTATTATAATTATTTTTTTCGGGGGGGGGGGGGAGGGGGTGCGCGGTATTTCAATTACATTATATTTATAAAAAGCAAATTAACCCTAACTTCCCTTATTTATGGAGCAGTCATCCGCTTCTTCCCATACACATGTCATTCTGTAACTGAAGGAATAAACATGAGTCAGGTCAAAGAGACATTGACTTCTCTTTCTCTCAAGCTCCTACATATTCCATCATTTAAAGCCCGTCTACACTACTTGTAGCTACAAACAATGCCTAAGCGGTACCCGTTGGTCCCCCATGATCCCCTTTTTCTTATGTTAATTGAGAACTGATTTGAGGAGTTAACCACCTGTCAGTGACCACGAAGGGAGGTCTAATCCCTTCTGGCCAAACTAGTGCAGACAGGCTTTAACATATATACATGTAGATGTCACACATCATATTTACCATATCCATAGCATTTACAAGTTGTTTGCTTCTCTCTTGTACAGCCGCTATACTATAATCTCGTAGCCGGTACTGCGTGACAAAAACAGAATTATGTCAATATAGAATTAAACTCTAAAGAAGTGCATATTTTAGCAGTAACAAGTTTGTACAGGTATTTTAACTTGAATGTTTGGCTAATTACTAGTCATGAAACAAAAATATCTAGGTTTAAATCAGCTAATTATATCAAATCAGTGTAAATTACTTACTTTTCTAAAAAGAATTTTGATTATAATCAGCACTAAATTGTTTTTCAACTTTGTTACATTGATATATGTTTCAAAGGTTTTGAGATAACATGATAAGGGCTGTTATGACATCATGATATACATCATTTAACATCTTATCGATGTTGATTGATTAAAACTGTTGTAGATTCCATCTTTTAAACAATACATTCATTGATGACATATACAATTAATCAATGTGATTTTACTAACTATAATTGTAGACTTTCTTCTATCTAAATTCTATCTAAACTCAAATTTTATGCAAAGAGGGTCATACATAGAGGAAACTCAATAAGAGAAATGTTGAACCAAGAAGTGGCCAATTTTACACCAATGCATGCATCAAGATCTTGATTAGAGCTATAGTGAGGATGCTTGAGAAGACACAACTATTTAAAGAAATGTGAATAAGCTGGATAATCCTAAAAGAACTTGATTTTGATTTGATTTATTTTTTCACTCAAATATCCACAAATTAAAATGACATATATATACACCATACAGTAGAACAAATTAATTATACAAGTAACAAAATACTGATAAGTATGTATGTAATACAATAAGTTTACCGAGTACATTTAAGTTTGAGAATAAGACTAAATATTTTATATTGCTTGATTTAACTGAGAGGGTAAAAAAGGGAATCTCAGAAAAGCTCGTCTTGTTGAACAAGATTCCCAGTATAAATTAAGTACTAGACCATAGTCGCGTGCATCAAATCCAGTATATGTCAACTTGTAACATTCAATTCCATACTCTAGTTATAGAATAGAAGATTATCAATTGAGAACAACCATTCTTTAAAAAGGAAAACATTATGTTTCAGTTTGCTTTGCATTACTCACCTCAGCATCATCATTGACGATGGCCAATTCAACGTATTTCGTCTCGGATAAGATGTCCCTACGGTGGCGCTGTTTACCTGAAATGTCCGGCAGTTCTTCAACAGATTCATACTTCACATCCATCACTGTCATAAAAAGGATGGTATTGAGTGGTAAGTATCTCTTTGACAGATGAATAAATTTCACATTTCTGGTTGACCTCTATTTTTTCTTCTTCCAAAGGCCCCCCAAAATGTGACTTATTCTTCTACTTTTGTTTTGTTTACAAGACATAAATAATCAGATCTGGATTCAACACTAAAAATCGAACCTGTAAATTATTAATTCCTGATAATCAGAGAGGGGAAGAAGAGTGAGGAATCCTGAGAATTTTCAGGAAATGGAATTTTACATAAGGGTCAAATTCAATATTAGAAAAAATAGAAATATATATGCAATAAAATGGGAGTTTTCATTTGATCAATGTTATCACTTTGTTAACACAGACTGCTTTGGAAAAAAATCTTTAATATGAATGCGTCTATGGTCCCAGACTGGAAAAAGCATTCCCCAGAGAGAGGCCACCCTGTCGAAACCTGTAACAAGAATAATCATTAGTGGGACTACATGAGTGACATTCCTAAACCTAATACCAGTAAACATGACCTCATTTTGATGGTCTGAGAAAGAGCTTGAATAAATCTAATTTAGATTCAAGTTCCAACAACATGTTCTTCCTGTCTAACTCAATTCAAGGTATTCTTACTCATGATCTGAGACCATGTTCTCTTGTAGTTGGTCTGAGAAAGAGCTTGAATAAAATCTAATTTACATTCTACTTTCAACAACATTCATGTCTTATCCAGATGGGTGCAGCTAGGGCATTCCTGCACATGATGTAAGAAAATATGACCTCATGTTGAAAGGGGTCTGAGAAAGAGCTTTGATAAATCTAATTTACATCTATGCTTCATCAACATTCTTGTCCTGTCTGGTGAAATTAAAGGTCCATGTATGTAGACAGCGGTTCTACAAGAATAATATGGGGGTCATTTGGGGCTTTGGAGGGGCTTTGGAGGGGCTTGGGATGGGGGGGGGGGGGATCTCCATTCTTTTCCTACCCCCAAGCCCCCTCTCAAACCCTAACTGTAGAGCATTTGTAGAGGAATGGTAAAGCAACAGTAGTTGTCTAATCTGGAAGAATCGATTCAGTAATCAGAAAGAAAGTCAAAGTGTAACCAGCTATCCAAGCTATCAAGAAGTGAGTAGAAAAAGACTTGGCATATTTACGGGTGAAATCCTACAAACATACAAAACTTCAGAATATTACAGTAGTGAGCGACAAGTGGAGTCCTGTTACTGGGGTAGGATTTGAACAAACACCTCATCACACAGAACTTTACCCATTTAATTGGATACGCCTCTTAAAGGTATTACAAAGTTTTGGTATGGGGTCATAAATTTGGTTCAAATTAACATATTGGAAGCTAGGCGTTCCTACAATATACATTGATCGTTGTCGCGGTTGATTTCGAGTCTAAAGTTATGAAATTATAAATAATAAACTCTTTATGTTGTATAGCTCCCTCTCAAGGTCAAGATATTAATTTAGCTATGAAACAATGTTTCTTGACTAAAATCTAACGATTAGCTATTCCCGTTTGGAAATTATATATCCCAACTACATATTCTGAGATTTTCATGGTCGCAGCTACCATTGTACGGCCATAGGCACTATTTGAAATTTATCAGAATTTACCGGGAGCACCGGTAAATGTTTATATTCAATTTTTCTTGAAAACAGAAATGTTTCAGGGGCTAATTTTTTCAGTGCTTATGATACATCCACAGGGGCATCCAAATACATCAAAATTGTAAAGATTCACTATCCACCCAATTTTCAAAATTTCCCAAAACTTTGTATTACCTTTAATGGGGCTAAAGCCTCATCCAACTCATGAAAAAAATTGGTTGAAATTTGAAGTTGCCAAAGTTTTTAATAAATGTTTGTAGAAAATGGTGTCTTCACGCTAAAGCTTCAAAGAGCTTATGATTAAAGGATGAAATAATGCACATGTAATACAACCATTAAAATTGTGTATACATTTCCAAATTATTCATCTTGTCTGGATAATTAACATTAATTTGACTGCTTTTACTTATATGAGGGGCAAATAGTTCACTATAACCCACTTTGGAAAAGTAGTCAGACTATTGAGGGCCTAACACAAAATTTGTGATATTTCATACAAACTTGTCACATGCAATCTAAGGTCACTGGTTTAATGAATTAGAACTGAAAGTATTTACTATTTATTCATGTATTACCATGAAGAGGTCATTCTATAGGGAAGTCTGAATAGAGAAAGTTTAGAAACCAATATAGCGAAGTTGTATTTCCTCTTTAGTGGACTGTGATTTTCTTATTACAAGTAAAAACATATTCACAAACTTTTTTCTCTTTAATTCACGAAGAAGCATTGATTAATATGAAAATGGTTTATATTCACAAATGAAGAATATGAGACAATGAAAGTGAAACAATAATCAAATGTTATGATAACTTGCTCATTAGAAACTACCAAACACAATACTTTTCTTGAAATATACATATATGTACACATCAAACAATTTCTAAAATTCGTTTCAAATTTATCTGTGTCTAATTTCCAGGCATAGTGTTCTATCCTTGGTATCATTTACAAATCTAGATCAATTATACAACTGTAGAGATCTATATCACCTCAGATAAACACTAAAGCCCTGGCCCAATCAAGGTTGAGAACTGTTCCAAATTCTGACCTTTCCATGGCCACAATGCCACTTCTCAAAGATGAAAAAAAAAGTCATGGTCTGAATGTTGCCATATACAGTAGTTTGCAATAAACACATTTGTACACCTTAATTTATATACATTGTTTATTTGGAGCCACAATAGGTGGTATTCTCTGAGTCCAAACTAAACAAGAATTTTAGTTCACCATCTATGAAATGCTAAGTTTCATCTTCCTCCTTCAATATTCATGACAAAGATAATCTACCAGGGACTTTGTTGAAAATCGGTTCATATTATCCTTTTCTTCCCATTTCATTGCAATTTTTTTTTGTGTGACACTTTTCATTGCAGGATTAAAATAATCTGTACAGGGTAAATGAGTTGGCAACAGGCACTCCATAAAAGTGTGGACTAAGTTAATCCAGGCTTAACTTAGTACGCTCTATCGGAATACCACCCTTTATCTCCTTCAAGGCTCTACTGATCAATGGCATTAACTCATATACTTCTACACAGATTTAAGATGCTTGAGGCTTGACACAAATGATACCAATGGCTAATTAAACAAAATACAAAAGACCACTTCTCACCTAATTTTTCTCCATTGCTAACTACATCCTTCTGATGGTAAACCACATGTTGCCTCGACGACCCCTCCAGAGGTTCGACTGCCAAAGCCTCCCCATCTACATGCACCATACCACTGTAAATACAAAAACAAAGAAAACATATAGAAGTGTTGATAGTTTCTCTCTCCTTTATCTTCAATGACTGATTTATTGAAGGGAATAGGGTACCACATAAAATATTTCTCTGAAATTTAACACTGTGAATAAAAAAATAAAGAGAAATTGGAAAAAGTGAGAGAAAATGGAGACATAGTCAAAGACAATTAGAAGCTGAGAAAGAGAGAGAGGGGGAGAGAGGGGGTGAGAGGGAGGGAGGGAGTGTTACAAAAATGAGGGAAAAGAGAGAGGCAGGTAGATGGAGAAAGGGTATTAAAAAGGAGAGAGTTGGGGAAGAGAAAGAAGAGACAGAGAAGAAGATGTACAGAGTGCAAGAAAGAGAGAGAGAAAGAGAGAGATGAAGAGTAAAACCTTTATTATAATTGTCGAGGTCATGTGAGTAACCAAGTACTTAAAATGTTCAGCATTGTGAGATGCTTATCTTCATTAGACCTACAAACCTGAGGGTTCTCCTCTTACAAGCATATGGTGACGAGAAAGAGACACAGGCAGACTGAGAAAGAGACACTAATAGATAGAAAGTATAATAACAATGGAGAAATGGAGAGAGAACATTAGAAAGAGGCAGGAAGAGGAAAAGGAAGAGAGGGGGTTAGATAGGGAGAAAGAGAGAAACAAAAAAAAGTATAACCTAATGTAACTTATGTTATTTCATAAGTCACCCAGTCCCTAAAATATTCATTATTTTGAGATTTTGAGATGCACATCTTCATTAGATATGAACACAGTAGATTTATGGAATCTCTTCTTGCATGTACATGGAGATGGGATAGACATTCTCTAAATAAATGGAACATGATTCATAAGAATGCTGAAATACTTAACTAAATCAACAAAAAGGCCTCAAATATGGAGATGAAATAGACATTCCCTTAATAAATGGAATATGATTCATAAGAATGCTGAAATACCTAACCGAATCATCATAATGGCCTCGGGATAACAAATCCATCTGATGGAAAAAGCTTTTTCTACAAAATAATGTAGTTTCAAGGACTGATGTCAATATAATGGTGCTCATGACATGTCACACCGAAGGGAGTTGATTATATCGGACAACACAAAAAATGGCATCAAACAAATAAGAATAAGGTTCAAAAGTTTCAATCCAATTCTAATCATATGTGTGAAACATGAGAACATTTTTTTAGTAATTCTTATCGTGTGCATTGCGTTTTAGAAATCCTTTAGTACAAACATTTTTGAGAAGTAATTAGAAAGCTCACTCATTATTTTCCAACTTAAAGCTATAGTTGAGGTCTGGTCATGTAATCAAAGCACTTGGAGACTTAAATTCGGTGGTAATCGCTTTATAATAATTTTTATTATTACATTGTTAAAGAAACTTGGTGAAAGCAACTGGGAAAGGCTGATTATTTCAGGAATTAATGTATACTGTCGAGTTTTGGAATTATCATATGAAAAGCAATAATCTTGCTAAAATCACATGGATTGCACATTAATGTTGGACCAAACTTTACAGCTATTTCTTATCCTATTTAGAATATGATGACACTAGCAGAGCAATCCTTCTGAGGGAATATTAGTTTCTACAATGATATTCTTCTTAGCTGACATAGAAACAATGAGGAAGCTCCCAAATGTATTTCATATCTTTCCCAGAACTCAACCTCCTCTTTAACCACTTTCAATTCCTCTTTAATGAAGACACTACTTTAGATCCCAGTGTAGATTCTATACAAGGTCACATCATGTCATATGAGAAAACTATCAGTAGAAAGGACACACAAGCAGCATGTCATTGAAAGAAGGTCTTCTCATTCATTCTTAAGGTTTGTTCACACTAATATCAAATCGTTTCTCAGTCCTTATTAAAGGGATCCAGTAACTTTGTCTCAGATTCTGAAACAAAATCCTGGATTTAGCTCATGCTGCAATCATAATTATAAACTTTTAGGTCAGTCAGGAACCCCATGACTTTTACAAGCTGATCGCCTGTCTGACTATCAAGATATTTATGATTGGAAATCAAAATTTCAAAATTTGTTTTTATAACACTACAGTCTATTGGGGAAAATGAGTATGGTAAAAACGGTCACTCAAAGATTTTTACTTTTTTGAGGCACTTCATGATCATTTTGAAGCGCAATTTCTTTAGGTCTTCAATATTATGCCATATCACAGACACTGATAACACGTAGGGCTATGCATCTCAGATTTAACATTGTTAAACGATGCCTTTAAAGTGTACTAATCACCTGAAAAATTGATAAGTGCATGTACATACTTGAATGTATAAAATCAACTCAAAAAACTTTGAGTAAAGGAATAATAAACAATGGCCCACTATTGAACAATGATAAGACTACACACGGGACCGAAACAAGTATTCAAAGTTTTTACACTACAAGTCGGGGCAAGCAGTCATTTTAACTACAAGCTGACGTAACCTCAAAGTAAACTGCTTTAGCTCCGCACATAACTTCAAGTGAGGACACGCCCCCCCCCCCCCCCCCCCTCGCTGCTTGAAGTTTAACATCACGCTAACCTAGTGTTTTATAACTTCAAGTACGGTAATCTTTTAAAGTTTTGTAAAAATGGGTGTGTCTGCACGGTCCCTAACTACAAGATAATCTTGAAGTTTTAATTAAAACCTAAACTTAAAGTTAGAGGACTGCTGTGTGTAAAGCTAAAGAATGTCTCTAGTGCACAGTTACTGAGACAAGGTAATGTGCAATGATGATCTTCAAGTTAAGTCTGGTACATGAATGTTTCCACCACGGCCTCTCCACTGATAATTATCACAGCTGCACATACATTACATGTAATTTTATCACACAAAATGTCATTGAAGACCGAATACCACAATGGTTACTTGGTAAGTTACAATAATAAGGAAATACCATGTGATCATATTCATCATTTTAATGAAATGCAAAAATCTGTTTCCTTTAAATCTACTTCTTAAAGTATCACAGGTAATACAGAAAACTGAGCATAACTCAGAAAACTGATAATGGTTTAATGCAATGTGTCTAAATGAGGCTTCAGACTTGCAGTGCGATAGGACTACCACAATCACATAGCTAGACAAGAATCGTATAGCTAGATGAGGAGGATTGAATATAGCTATAGACGATTGAATAATTTGTCCCTTGTCCGAGTATTGCATTAAGAAATGTAGTAGAACGAACCATATAGCTAAATAAGGATTGACTATAATATACGATAATATAATTTTTCCCTTGTCTGAACATTGCATAAAGAAATGTAGTAGAACGAAACGCCTGTTTGATCGATCATCGTTTCGAACGAAAACTTGATAAACAATCAGCCTCCATTCTAGTCTGAACACCTTATCCTACAAAAATCATTTAAGTGGGAGGGGCTTATTTCAGCGTGCACTGTTGATTGGCAAGCTATCATGTCGAAATTCACCTCTTCAAAATTTGTTTCGTGACACAATGTCGTTTTCTAGTCTGTACACTCCTTTTGTCATACAACCATTCTTTATACACTGTGTAACATTATTACGTGTTTCTTATAAATTTGTTTTTAGTGTGAACAGGCTAATGTACATGTTCATGTTGGTTATGTAGGCTATAAGAGACACATGGTGTCTAAGAATGATGATGGCAATACCAACAAGCATCTATCCTCATCCAGGTTCTAAAGTGCACCCTTCAAGGCATGGTCTACATGTAGCGAGCGTAAAAAGGTCACAGTCATTACCTTGTTAAAGTTAAGTGGGCTGAGTTGAGCCTGTATGTGAATCACTTGATAGAATCTACACTCACGAGAGTTTCAATTATTTAAATAATTAGGAAAAATTCTCATTTACAATTATCCCAAAATCCATTCGTCACACATGCATGTCTTTGAACTTTATACTGACATGAAAATGCAAAGACTTCCACAATGCCATGAACCTGTTCATTTTGCTTCACCTACGAGTATTCTTTTGTTTCTAATTTCTATTAGTATATTCAAAAGTAGGACAGAATCGAATTGTAGTTCCTTATTACTCTGAGACTTTCAATTATCATACATGATCCTTAAAACCACAAAAGAACATGATATCTGTAACTTGTATGGTGATAGACAATAGCAATAATAATCAAGTGAGGATGCTTGAGTACTCAGACTTCTTGAAATTTCTCCTGACAATTACATTTGATCTATGACTACAAGTATTCTTTTGTTTTTATCTATATTCAAAAGTTTTAACAGAATCAAATTGCATTTCCTTATTACTATGTGACTTTATACAATTATCATACTTGATCCCCAAACCACAAGAGAATGTGATATCTTTAACTTGTATGTTGATAGACTATATCAATAATAATTAAGTGAGGGTGCACAAGTACTCAGACTCCATGTAGTTGTTGAAATTTCACCTGACAATTACATTTGATCTTTAAACAACTAGATAATATGATATCTCTATTTGTTAAGTGGTTTATAAAATGATAATTAAATGAAGCTTCCTGGATATTTTTTAAATTCCTACTGGTACTTTCCGTGAGATCTTCCTAATAATGGAAGGATCTTAGGTTCCTGAAAGACATTCATTCTAAATTGCCATTAGTTTTTCCACCTGATTTTAAATAAATATAACTGCTCAGAGCTATTAAAGGGGCATGAGCTCTGTGTAAAGCATCATTCTTCCCTGAAATTCCATCAAAATGATAACTGTTCAAAGATAGAAGGGCATCAACGCTTGTGTTAAGTGCCGTTGCTCATGGTTAGGAAGGTGTCAATTCTGTGTAAAGTGCTGTTGCTCATGGTTATGCCTCAGTCACACCTTCGCGTATTTGGCTTGCGTATTGCTGCGTATTTATGGCAAGCCGTTTCAACATTTATTCTTATTTCTTTCAAGAATTGATTTCTTGATATCAAGAAATGATTTTTCTGTTGTAAAGAAATGGTATTTCTTGATATAAAGAAATCAATTCTTGATATAAAGAAATAGGAATATATGTTAAAACGGCTTGCCATAAATACACAGCAATACGCAAGCAAAAGGACTGAGGCATTAGGAAGGTGTCAACTCTGTGTTAAGTGCCGTTGCTCATAGTTAAATGTCAATTCTGTGTAAAGTGCTGTTCGTTTCCGGAAATTCTAACAATGTAATGACTGCCAGGAGGACCAGAAGAGCATTGATTCTAAATGAAATGCCATTGGTCAATACCCTTCTGAGCTTTCAACAGAAACTGAGATGGTTTACAATAAGTAGATCGTCTGTTTGGAGACAGAAGGACACTAATTCATTTACTTTAACACAGAGTTATTGCCCTTCTGGGTCTCGACACAGAGAATACAATTATAAGGACTGCTGAGCCTGAAACCATAAACTGGGTGCTAATAGATTTTATGAAGTCTTCTTTTAATCAAGAATCAACATAGCAACTGCTAATAGCCTCAATACTGTGTTTATAAAAAAAAAGTTATTTCCATAGAATTCTATCAATATAACAACTGCCAAGAGCTAGAAAGGCAAACATTCTGCACAAAGTACTTTTAGTTAACACTCTTCTCAGCTTCCAACAGACAATCAAGATGTATAGCAACTTTTTAGAAAGTATTAGGTCTGCTGAGCCTCAGAATCAGAGGGGCATTATTACTTGGTTGCTGTTACATTTCTCAAATTCTTCCCATCAACAAAACAATTGCTCAAAGTGAGAATGGCCTCAATTCTGTGTAAACACAAACTGTTAGTTCCTGAGAATTTGTACGGCATAACAATTGCTCCAAGATAGAAGGGCATTATCTATACCGGTACTCAAGTGCTCTAAAGTTTTATGGAGTTTCATCAAAATAAAACCTGATGAGAGATAGCCACAAGAGCATCAACTATGTGTAAAGTGGCATCCTTTTCTTGGAATTCTGTAAACTATATGACTGCCAATAACTGTAAGGGCGTGAATTCTGCATAAAGTGCCTAACGCACTACCATGCTCTCCCCATTCAAAGATATATATCAGTTTTTAATGACCGGATGCTTACCTCAAACCATTGCATGTGCTTATTGCTACTGAAGATATATTGCCTTCTCTTACCTCTCCGTGGTAATAGCAATGGTGCTGTGGAAATGAAAAGTAAATATCACAAATGCAATTAGAATTCCATACAGTTAATTGATATCTACATCCTCATATCTTGCAGGTACACTTTTAAAGGGATCCGGTAACTTTGTTTTAGATCCTTTAGAAATAATCCTTGATTTAGCTCATGCTGCAATGATAATTATAAACCTTTAGTTCAGTCAGGAACTCCATGATTTTTACAAGCCGATCGCTTGTCTGATTATCAAGATATTAATGATTGGAATTACAAATTTTGAAAACCGTTCACTTAACGGTTTTCATAACACTACAGTCTATTGGGGAAAATGAGTATGTTAAAACCGGCCACTCAAAGATTTTTACTTTTTGAGGCACTTCTTGATTATTTTGAAGCGCAATTCTTTTAGGGCTTCAATATTACATCATATCACAGACACTGGTAACATGTAGGATTGTGTATCTCAGATATAACATTGTTAAACAATCCCTTTAAGGTGAATTATTTACTCTTTGAAAGCCAATGGAATCTAATTTCACTATTTGATTACTTGGCTTAATCACTACCAAATGGCTTAATCAAGTTACCAAATGGCTTCATCACTACCAACTGATTAAAACTTTGGTGCATGTCGTTTTCAGAAATTTGTAACAACTGCTTGGTGCAAATGCACTGAGCATTGCATTTCCACATAATTCATTCTGGGATTCTAATCACCCCTAATTCAGAATATTGTTCATCTCTTCACTGTCCTATCAAAATTAATATTATTTTGCTATCCATACAACATCACAGCTTCTGAAAAATATGTTAGTTTGCTTAAATGCATATATCTCTCCCGTATGGACAGCAAAAATTATTAAAATCAAGTATAATCAGCATCTGAAGAAGAAAAAAATCTGTATGAGAGCATATCATCTATGGAGAACCAGGGCCCTGTTTCATAAAACTTGTTATCAATAACAACTGCTAAATTTCTATGACCAATTTGTTCTCAGCCAATCAAATGCCATGATTTCAGTAGCTTATAACGGTTATTGTAACTTGTTATTGGTAACAAATTTTATGAAACAGGGCCCAGAAGAAGGTTAACGTTGTTTTGAATTTCTAAGTATACTTTGTTTTCAAGATTGTAAAACAGGAACTAATACTTCAACAAGCTCTGCTTCTAGTTAGTTCCTCTTTTCTTGTGCTGTTACTATTATATTTGTTGTGTCATTGTATATTTTTTGTAATATACTTATTTATTGGATTATGTTTTGCATGAGAAATAAAATCATTTGAATTTGAATTTGAAAAAATAAGATATTATGAGTTCCAGATTTGGGAAGTTCATGACAACAAAAAATGATTACAATGAAACAAAATTATGAAATGAGATGTTGTTTATATGCTAAAGCACATCACTTTAATAAGAGTCTGGTTTTACGTGACATGAATAAACATCCTTCTGGTTCTCAACATTATTACAAGATACAAGATACAAGATATTTTATTTGGTCTTTGCAAACAAGTTACATAGAAATTTGGTTTCCACTGGCGTTACAGTAATATTTAATAAAGAAATACATAATTACAAGAAATAAGTACATCACGTTTATAGAAATAAATTAAATAAGGAACAAATACATGCAAAAGGTAATGAAGCGACAAAAATGGTTATTGGTACTTCAAATCATGAGTTTCAACTTTCAAAATTAAGCCTGGGTCATTGGTATAAATATTTTCAGTATTAATTAATTTCTGACGCAAAAGTTTATCAATGAAGTTTATCAATGAATACTGGTAAAGGTTGTTTTGGGAAAGAATGAACAATAATGCCTTCTTGCACTCACATGCTTATGAGGTAATTTGGTGACCACGTGTCCGTCTTCCGTTATATGCGTCTCCACATACCGCTTAGGAAACAGGTTCCTGCAAGAAGAAACAAAAGAAGAAAAAAGATATTTGATTTATTGCCAAGAACCATTATGTATGTATCACATGTCTTTGATTTCCTGTTAACTGATAATGATGTAATACAATATAAATGTATTCTTGATTGTAGTGAACATAGACTGTGCAGATGCATTAGTATCAAATTCAAACTGTTATCAGTTTCAACTTAAACCCATTGACTACCGAATTCCCTCATTCTTATACAGACATATTACAGGATCCACCAGGTTATGGTGTCAAATGGAGTCATGATAATTAAGATAAGATAGAAGAGATTGAGAAATTACAAATTCTGTGTTTGTTATAATACATTAATGAGACTAACAAATGATCAAATATGGAACGTGACACTTATGGGGGGGGGGGGGGGGGGCTGTAAACTACCTTGTAAATTTAAAAAAGAATCATTGGTTACGATTATTGCTCTGTTACGAGTCATATACCGGTACATGTATGTAGCAGGGTCCCCCTATTAATTTTGAATAAAAAGAACTATAGAACCTAATGAATAGAAAAGGGAATGTAAAAACTTAATCATTAAAATTCTGTGAATGTTGAAGCAAATAAGATCTTATATTGATCTACAATGGTACAATACATTTGCATATGACATATCTTATGTGATGTAGGTGACCCTGAAATATTTCTCAACAAAGACACCAAGTTACATCATGTAATGGAACACTTGCATATACATATCTCTTTTCAACATTTATCAATTCCATGTTCCATTAAGTCATAAATTTATGAAAATAATATATTACACAAGAAGGAAGCTGCAACATGATAACCAAAGGCTTTGCATAAATTCATCTCCTATTACAAAAAGCTTTCTGGAAAGTGTCCAATTACTACAGGCCTACTACCAAATTGACCTCCAAATCCGGTTTATATACTTCCTTTTCCTTTTTAACACGTGCATCATGTGCACATCTTGGTACTAGTATTTTTTTTAATGATGAAAATATAATATTTAGTTATTAAAGATGAAGTTGAGTTCTGGTCATGCGATTGCATTGTGAAAAAAACGGTGTGAAATCAACCAGAAAAGGTTGATCATCTAGCATATAAGAGTTTGTGTGTATTGTAAGGTTCTGGAATCATCAAAATGATAAGAAATTTGGCCAAGTCTTGGTAAAGTTACAAACACTGTACACAGAAAGATGTATATGGGACTACACGAACACGTGGCGTAAAAAACCTACTCCCAGAGTTTAGAGAGTTACACGACATATTTAGAATATAAAGGCATTTGAAGAGCCATGCTTTTCAGGGAACATGTCTTATCTGATGTTCTTCCACACTTGCATAATAAGAATGATAACGCTCACAAATTATTTTTTACCTCTTCCCAGAACTCAACCTTCTCTTTAAGTTAGTAGTACCTTTTTATGATGAAAATATAATATTTAGTTATTAAAGAGCGTAAGGGGGTGGGATTACACGTAGGAAGGATACAAGCAAAGGAAATAGAAGTGGGACATTTTCTTGGAATAACGGTACATTTACATCCTTTATCAACATCAGGTATACACCTGGTTTGACCACATGTTTTTATAAACAACCAAATAGTAAAGGTTTCTGGCTACTTTTAATTAGATACAGGGCATCAAACTTTGTTGAATGGAACACATGAGAAAGCATTAATGTTTTATAGTTTGTATGCTTCTTAGAAAACTTCACATTATTATGTAATCAGATGTATCAAATTTATCAATGTCATTGTTCTATTTAGAGGAAAACAGTCTTTCATCAATAAGATAAAATGTTTCAATCTCTTCAGTGCTGTATGCAGTTTTGATTTTTAACAATCCAAATTTTCATGTTATATATTTCTTAATTTTCTACAAAAAAGCTTCTTTTTTTTTTTTTTGAAAATAAAAATGGAATCAGGAAGCTGTAAACTTTGATGGGAATTTGTTTACATCAAGATGAAAAATAGAAAACAAGCCATGGTATCGTTTCACGAAACGGTCAGAACTACAAGTTTGCCGACATCCATTAATACGCATGTTAAATGTAATACAGTTGAACATGTCTCTTGGAGGGCCACCTGTCTACAGTCCCCTATACAAATTTAAGTTCGTCGCGAACTCGTATTATGCTCGTGGTAAGCTTAATAAGATCGTTTTTTAGGCTTTAAGCTCGTAACACGCTTCCAGGACGCTAGTAACGATCTTACTAAATGTTGGCGAACTCGCGGGTAAACTGGGGAGCTCGTGGGCGAGCTCAGGGGTAAAGGGGGAGCTCGTGACGAGCTCGTTGGTAAAAGGGGGAGCTTGTGGCGAGCTCGTGGGTAAAAGGTGGAGCTCGTGGCGAGCTCAGGTATAAACTGGGGAGCTCGTGACGAGCTCGTTGGTAAAAGGGGGAGCTCGTGGGTAAAACGGGGAGCTCGTGGCGAGCTCGTGGGTAAAAGGGGGAGTTCATGGCGAGCTCGGGTTAAACTGGGGAGCTCGTGGCGAGCTCGGGGGTAAACTCCCCATAGGAAAGTGAAAAGTATGCCGCAGACCTGCCGCAGACCTGCGGCAGACCTGCGGCAGACTTTTAATCTGCGGCAAAGAGTATGCCGAAGTATGCGGCAGAAAGAAATTTTGCTGCAGACTTGCCGCATACCAGTATGCCACAGGAACAGTCTGCGGCAGATCTGCGGTAGGATGAAACTTTGCTCCAGACTTGCCGCATACTAGTATGCCACAGGAACGGTCTGCGGCAGGGCGAAACTTTGCTCCAGACTTGCCGCATACCAGCTAGTACGCCACAGGAACAGTCTGCGGCAGATCTGCGGCAGGGCGAAAGTTTGCTCCAGACTTGCCGCATACCAGTATGCCACAGGAACAGTCTGCGGCAGGTCTGCCACAGAAAAGTGGGAAATTATACAGTCTGAAGCAAGGCTATAGGCGGCCATTTTGTAGGACATGCAGTACCATATGAGGTTGCAGGCTGAGCCCATGACCTTGTAAATTCCTGTGTTAATTAGCACTGTTAATTGTCTTTTTAGCTTCTGTCAAACCAAACAATTTGCTTCAAGTTCAACTGGTACCATAAGAGGAATTTATTACATAAGAGGAGGCTGAGGAATTAACGGACTGTTTCAAACTTTTTTGTTGTGCGATATGTGATCTTATCTTCAGCCCCACTAACTCACTTTTTTGTTGTAACTAGGTACCCAAGACGAAAATCCAATTGAAACTAATTGAACACCAATTTAATTTTTAATTGATTTCAATTGGTCTCAATAGGTTTTAACAGGTTTCAATGGGAATTTAATAGGACTTCAGATGGTTTCAATTGGTCCAGATTGTCCCTATTGGACCAATTGGGCCCATTGGCCCCATTGGCCTATGCCCCATTATACTTTAATGGGACCCAAATTGGCCTGAAGTTGGGACTTCAATTGGTCCAATTGAAACCAATTGAAAACCTTTTAAAGTCTAATGGGGCAGATTGGTCCAATTGAAATCCCATTAAAGTCTAATAGGGCCAATTGAAACCAATCATCTCATGAATATTCATTATTACTTTACACGTGTGACAGAAAAATACATTTATCATGATTTGTTAAGCAAATTAAGACAACGCACATCATTTTTGTGATTTCTATTTTCCTTTTGCCATTATTAACCAATAGATTATTTTGTCTGATCATTTTACAATTACATTCACGTTTTAGCAATAGATTGATAGATTGATATTGATTATATGATTACTAACCAAGAAACAATATACATATTTAGTATATATATATGTGTACGAGCCTGAGTCACTTTAAATGTTACTCTTGAATACACTTCAAATGATCTATGTGATGGAGTTAATACAATTGAGAATAGAATATACCTAATTGGTAATATCGATATATATTGGTATTACCTAATTGGTAATATCGATATTGCCAATATTGATTATGAAGAATCAATCAGTTTACATTAAGCTTGCAGCCATTCCACGAGATTGTCGACGAACTCGCCGACGAGCTTGTCGACGAACTCGTTCACGAACTCGCCGACGAACTCGTTGACGAACTCGCCGACGAACTCGTTGACGAGCACACCAACGAGCTCGCCAACGAGCTAATCGGCCAGTGACGAGCGTGTATATTTGGAGCATGCCAACGAGCTCGCCAACGAGCACGCCAACGAGCTCGTAGCTAATTTGCATATTTGGAACGAAACGAGCTCGCTGGCGAGTTCGTCTGCTTGCTCGTCAACGAACTCGTTGGCGAGCACGCTGACGAGCTCGCGTGTAAGCGTACTGAAATTTGTATAGGGGGTGGCCCCTTTCCTGTTTTCATTGGATGGCCTTCCTATAGACAGGTTTGACTGTATACAATGATGCCAAGACATAAAAGTTGTGAAGCATGTCTGTAAACTCGAGGAACTATCTAGGTATCAAGTTTAATATGAGAATGAAACTCTTGTTTCTTGGAACTCAAGGTCAGTGTATTGTTTTTAATTACTCTTGTATCCTGTTAGAATATGTTACTGGTAGAATGAATTTCTTAATAATCCTTGTACCCTGATGATCAAAGCTAATTTGTTTTATTTTTAGTAGACTGATAGATCCTATTACTTATTTAACCATACAATTTTTTTGAGGGCAAGGTTATCATTCAGAAGACTTTCAGTTATAGACAAATATGTTTTAAAAAATTGGCATTATTGATCAATAGTTGTTGGTTCTGTTTTTTAGAATAGAATAGGTAAGTATAAGAACTGAATCCAAAATATCCCAATTATTCTGATTGAGGTGGGAATTTCAATAAGAAAAGTATTAAATAATTAAAAAGAAAAACATTTGAGGAACAATGCTCTCAAAACTAGCAGTATCTCAGATATTTAAAAGAATCTAGCAGGCCTACTTCTTTCTGAATTGGACATGGAAGCAATCAGGTAATCTAACATAAAACATATGTTTGGAAGTCTCATCTGTATCTGGATAAGTGACAAAACAATAGAATATTTTTCTAAAACCGTACATGAAGAAAATCAAAGAGAGTTGTCTTACGCATTCCTCAGTAAGTGATAAATATGTGGGACGGGAACGTTCAATAAATTTAAATCTTCAAGAACAATGCAGGCAATGAAAGATTTTCTCTGTGGCCTATATCTTCAAGAAAATACAGAACCGTGTTGCAAGCGCACAGAGTGGAGAAATACCGACATTTTCTTTTTCGTTGCAAGCTTCATTTCAAGGTCAAGTTCTAATACAGTTGTTGTCTGTAGGGGAAAGGATTAAGCTCCTTCAGATACACAGGTAGAGCTCATCTGTCAAGACCAAGATTTAGTTCTTCAAACAGATGTAACCAATTTCCAGCTAACCGGCACCCAACTAGGCCAGGTCAACAGGTTTCTGAAATAACTTGGGACCGACAGATTGAAGAACCTCGATCATCACAAAGACGACTTTCAAAAAATCTATCTCAGGCTACGTAGTACGTATTGCTTCTTTACGTATGCTGTAAACGTATACCAAGTTGGACATCAATCCCAACTCTGCGAAAGAAATAAGCAATTTGATTTTGCTATAGTTTGAAGGACTTGCAACTGATTCATTTCAATGCCAAGTCTTTATCACACAGGGCCTAATTGTTGGCTTATTCTTCCTCAAAACCTCTTAAAGAGGCAAAGTAATTTCTTGAAAAGCATGAATTCATATGTAAGCCTATACTCTCTGTCAATTTTACTCCAAAACACAGCTTAAAGAGAAGGTTGAGTTCTGGGAAGAGGTGACAAATAATCTATGAGCGTTATCATTGTTATTATGCAAGTGTGCAAGAACATCAGATAAAACATGTTCCCTGAAAAGCATGGCTCTTCAAATGCCTTAATATTCTAAATATGTCATGTAACATCGTAAAAATCGGGACAGATTTTTACGCCACGTGTTCGTGTATAGTCCCATATACATCTTTCTGTGTACAGTGTTTGCAACTTTACCAAGACTTGGCCAAATTTCTTATCATTTTGATGATTGCAGAACCTTGCAATACACACAAATACTTATATGCTAGATGATCAACCGTTTCTGGTCGATTCCACACCGTTTCTTTCACAATGCAATCGCATGACCAGAACTCAACTTCATCTTTAATTAGCCTGAACAAGATTGTGTAAAACAGCTGTACCACAGGGCTTTTATGATTTACTTTTGACATCAAATTGGCAACTCTAAGATCACAAACTTTTGCCGAGATAAGACCACAGAAACCAGTTTAATCAAGTAACTTTGTTAAGTGTTGGTGATACTGCAATAGTTGTATAAAATGGCTAATGTTCTTAGGAAATTCCAACCACTTCCAAGAATCTTCACCATTATTTTATGATCAGTTTTAGCCTGTAAGAAGACACGTCACCATAAAAGGTTATGTTTTATCATTGATCCTTACAAACCACAAAGGAGTGAACTGGTATTTGATAGTTGATAGTTGATTTTCTTTTGTCTTTATTTCAAACTAAATACTAATGCAAAGACTATCAAAACATAAACTCTATCCCAATTTCAACACCCTAATTTAAATTCCATTGAAATCATGTTTGAATCCTGTAATGCGTCATTGTAATGTTCGCACATCTAAATATGTGATGGACAAGTCTATTGAAATTGTTCAAGATTGATTCATTGTAAGTCTTTTGGATCACATTACTTAGAAAGATATCGAACTTGGTGGCTAATATTGCCCTTTTTGTTCCCATACCATTTAACAGTCACTGTAATAGTCACAGTTACAGTCATATACCAGACAGTTAATGTCCAGACCCTAGCCTACATGTCTGGTGTCTATGCTCTGACCTAAAATCATAATATGGGGGAAACACCCCCAAACCAATGTCAATGTCATCAATGCATCACCAGGAAGTTGAATCACTCCTGGTATCTACATCAGCATTGTGACTCAGAGAATTCCCCCAAACCACCACCTACACAAGGACCCTGATGTCACAGGTCAGCGGTTCAATGCTCCACCAGGAAGTTGATTCACTCCTGGTATCTACATCAGCATTGTGACTCAGAGAATTCCCCCAAACCCCTACCTACACAAGGACCTTAAACTCACAGGTCGGAGGTTCAATGCTCCACCAAGAAGTTGATTCACTCCTGGTATCTACATCAGCATTGTGACTCAAAGAATTCCCCCAAACTTTCACCTACACAGGGACCTTAAACTCACAGGTCGGAGGTTCAATGCTCCACCAAGAAGTTGATTCACTCCTGGTATCTACATCAGCATTGTGACTCAAAGAATTCCCCCAAACTTTCACCTACACAGGGACCTTAAACTCACAGGTCGGAGGTTCAATGCTCCACCAAGAAGTTGATTAAATCCTGGTATCTACATCAGCATTGTGACTCAATGAAGTCCCCAAACCTCCACCTACACAGGGACCCTAATCTCACAGGTCGGAGGTTCAATGCTCCTCCAAGAAGTTGATTCACTCCTGGTATCTACATCAGCATTGTGACTCAGAGAATACCCCTAACCTCCACCTACACAGGGACCTTAAACTCACAGGTCGGAGGTTCAATGCTCCACCAAGAAGTTGATTCAATCCTGGTATCTACATCAGCACTGTGACTCAGAGAATTCCCCAAACCTTCACCTACACAGGGACCCTAATCTTGCAGGTCAGAGGTTCAATGCCCACCTGTGGTCTTTTTGCTCTTCTCTATCATAAGTTTCTGGAAGTGTTCCTGTATTATTCGCTACAGGGAGCCAGTGAGTCATACACTCTCCATGCCTAACTGGTAGGTCATATGTCAGTGAAGGCTACTGACGGGCATCTGAAGGAAATCCAACACATTAAATTTCAAAACACCAACCAAGATTCAGAATCACTCAGAAGATCTACTTTCATTTCAAAGGGTACCTGGTGCCTGGGTATTTCATCCATTTTGTGAAATAATGTAAACATGGTAATATAAAACATCTTCCTCTAAATATGACATTTTAAAAGTTAATTAATACACTATTATTCATCTCATGAGGAATTCAGATAAGTTAGGCAGTGAGGTTGGCTGTAAAGTGGATAACCGAGTATAATTTCAAATATCAGAACATACTGATTAATCTTACTTTAGGAACAAATACCACCTCAGATGTTGGACTATTATATACAAGTGCACCATTTCAAAGGAATATTCCCCAAAAAGCTACCATATGAATTAGAAGTACAGTCAAATCTGCTTAAGTGACCACCTTTCTACAAAGATTGCAATTTTTTTTTCACTTGAAAATGGATTCTCATTGAAACATGTACTAAAGGAACCTGTCTACAAAGACCACTTTTTGTGTTTCCCTTAGGCGGTCCCCTAGACAGGTTTGACTGCATGTCAACTTCTGATCTGCATCAATCGTCAGATAGTGGTGATGAATGTCCGTCATTTCATCATCTCCCTGCTCCATCTAGCTACCGGTAGTCACATGACTTTGTCTGGTCCGCAACCAATCCCACAATGTCTGGGGCCATTTTGATGAAATCAAAATGGTCACTTCCTACAGGAAAATTTACCACCAGGCTCAAAATAACTACAAATGTCATATGTTTATATAAAAAAATGACATCATTATCATTCTCTCTCTCTCTCTCTCTCTTCTTTCTCTCCCTTCTCTCTCTTACTCTCTCTCTCTCTCTCTCTCTCTCTCTCTCTCTCTCTCTTTCTCACACACTCTCTCTAAAATGAAGCATTTTTCTAAATTTCTATCCTAGTAGCGTACAGGAATCAGACAGATCTTTGTCTAGGGCAAATTACATCCTGCATATCATATTATGATTTCATCTTTCCTTTTAGTTTTACCTTCCTTTGTTTTAGTATAACTTGTAAAGGAATCTTGAGACCTTGTGACTCAAAAATATATATTTCACAACAATTGAATTCATATCATTTGGTACTCCTTTTTGTGGGGTGCATTGAATGCAACAAATTTGTAAGTACAGATGAAAGTGAAATTTGAATTTTCTCCCACAAACTTTTATGTCTGTGGTTTCTGTAGATATAGAAAAAGATTTTGAATGCAAATAGAGACAAATGTCAAGGTAATCCAACTTTTAATCCAATTAGTAAGGATTTGTTTAAATGTTCAATTTTATTACAACTGATATCAGAGACCATAGACCTACCATGGGTCTGTGCAAAGACAAAATACAGAAATGCAGAAACATTATCTACATTATCTACCAATACAATTTGCTAATTTTTCAACTATTAGTCTCCTAAAGATTATAATTTCTGTTTGCTTTGCTAATATATTGTAAAGGAAAAGTTATTATTCATGACTTTCTTCATTAGTATAAATTGATCCTACAAAATCCTGCTAAAGTCAAAGGTTGTGAACCATCTAAAGATAAGTCAATCAGGTCAAGCGAGGGGGTGAGACAGAGAGCAACAATAGACCAGTTCACGGTTAGCACCTTACTGCAATGACCCCGAATATCCACAGATCTTCAAAATATGAAGAGGTCCCACTTTGTACATTTTGAAATAATCACTCCTACAGCGATGGAGGTGCTATATAAATAGCCTTTGTTCCCCCTTTTCAAAGAATACTTCCACCTGTGTACCATGGAGTGCACTGAATGTGCATGAATGAATAATGTTACATAACTTTCATGAGCACGTATCCAGTATTTCGTCTCCGTGTATTTCAAAATTTATTCTGCAATGACCTTCATCTGCTCATGCTCAGACTGCAACCGTGAACTGGCTTATTATCAGACAAGATCATTGATTGCCTGGGTACAGATTGAGACTCAACAATCCAAGGTCAAAGTTCATAGTTCAAGATCAATCTCAAGACAGGTCATTCAGGTCAGGTGAGGCAAAGAGTTGAGCAAGTTAGGTACATGGTGAGACAGAGAGCAATAATTATCATACGAGATCGTCAAATGCCTGGGTAAAGACAGATAAAGATTCAAAAATTCAAGGTCAAAGATCAGAATTCTTGAACAATCCCAAGACAGGTAATTCAGGTCAGGCGAGGGGGCGATCGAGACAGAGGGTAATAATTACCAGACAAGATCATCAAATGCCTGGGTAAAGACAGATAAAGACCCAACAATTCAAGGAGGCGTGCAGAAAGGAAGTCATGGAAATTACAGGGAAATGGAAGATTTCCACCAATCTTCCCCCCGTTTTGTGGTCTTGCCATGGTAAATTACCATTTACAGATAAGAGGGTGATATTTCAAGTCATATTCAATAATTGAAAATTATCTGTTACATGGAAGATAATTGATGGTGTTGGTGTCCAAATCTCCCAAGCTATGTGCATGATACTTTGAGACATGAATAGGCATCTGAAAGTTGTTCTTTAATCTTTTTTCGTCAAAATATTTTTCTTATTTCAATGTGAATTTTCACAGCTTCACAAGAAGCGGATCATAATGATGTGGGTCCTGTTATTTTCTCTACAAAATTAAGAGGCTAGAACAATTCCGCTTAAAGAATCTTAACATTTCAGGCCAGATATACAGAGTTTAAACAGATGGTATATATCTGACTCACATGTATCTACATGAATATATGGAAAAGTTAATAGATGCACAAGTCTATACAGGAAATAACACAATAAATCATAAATGGCTTGGAAACAATATCTCCAGACAAAAAGTCTTTCGGTTGAGGGTAACTTCCCGTACCAAGTAAGGAAATTGGAATTATCATATATATGTATTGTTTTATCATTTTAAGTACATCTTCACCCCTTTTTCCCATCATCTATTTCATCTTATATTCTATGTTCTTTCTTTAGGGTAATGGCAAAATTATGAAAAGTTTGATACTTTAAAGCCCCACTGCACTAGTTTGGCCAGGAGGAATTAGACCTCCCTGCATGGTCACTGCCAAGTGGTTATCTCATCAACTCAGCTCTCAATTAACATACGAAAAAGGGGATCATAGGGGACCAATGGTCACCGATTAGGTATTGTATGCTATATAGAGGGTGCTAGTATCTGTAAGTAGTGCAGTGGGCCTTTAAGTCTTCTTCTTTTTTTTTGCAACAAATACTGCAGGACACCAAAACGATTGCAAACAGCACAATTTAAAAGAAAACATTTGAGGTACCATTACAAAATACTGTGGGGGAAATTGAGAGCCAGAGGTTAGGATGTGAATAAATATTTTCTTGGCATGACTGATTTAAGGAAAACAATTGTAAAAGCTTTTTTCCAGCTGAGAAAATATGTCTTTTTCTGTCATTTTTTATGTCTATTTATTGTATCAAAAATTGTTACAGAGAACCTTTCAATAAAAGAAAGTCTGTCTGTCTACTCAAGATTCAAAGATGGAGATCATAACATATATAGCAAACACCTGCTTTAAAACTGAATTGGCAAATCGTGAGACAACCATCTTCTGTTCAGAGGCAGAACGGCATTAATTCTGTGTCAAAGCATATGAGTTAATCAGTGAAAAAATTACATGGGGGCTCTGGGCAAATTCGCCCCCGAAATGCCCAAAAGAGCCCCCGAAAATTAGAAAAGAGCCCTCATAAATTTGCATAGAGTTCAATGCTAAACAAATTTAAGAGTGCTATTTTTATGCAGGCAAGCTTGAAAAGTAGCCCCCGAAAAATAAATATTAATTTTTTCCCTGGAGTTAATGCCCTTCTGGCTCCAAAGAGACGATGAGTGTGATCGCTACAAAGTCAAGTGCAAGACTGAAAGCACTGGAGAATTAAATTCCTCGTATAAACAGTCACCGCTTTCTCCAAGAAATCACACACTCCTTCACATGCATGAAACATGATGAAGGTCCTCCAATATTGATTCGTGATTCCAGTTGGCTTAAGAATCTGATCCGAAGGGAACTGCTTGCTATGACCTCCACACTGTACTGTGTGAGGGGGCTGGTGTGCTTGTGGGCTGAACATGGGGCCCCATTCACATCAGAGAAATAATCTGATAAAATGGATGGTTAGTGATAGTCTTGAATTTGAATGTCACTGTATGAGTACAAGCCTGACTATACATACATGTAATAATGCAGTACTTGCAAAATATGAAAACAACACTAAATAATAATACAATTGATTTGCATTGTTCACCAAAATTAAAACAAAATTATATATCCTTTTGAAGAGATTGTGAAGTGGCCAGAACATGTGAAGTGATGTGTAACTGCAAGGAAAAGGCACTATATCAAAAGCATTTTGAATTGGATTGAATAATTGAATTCGTTACAATTTGTGTTCAGAGACCCAATTGAAATACTCACATCCGAGCTGCACATATCTACATTCAATCAATCTATATAGCAAAACATATTGTAAATATAGACAATTGAAGTAATCATAATATTGAAAGGTTTTAATTATTTACAACACGACCCTTTTTCATTTTGTTGATCCACTTGAAATTGCAATCACTCCACCAGTATAGCGAGAGGGCATTATGGGCCATCATCCCCCTTTTCAAATCCTGACAATGCGATTAATTGTTAATCTTTCAGTGATTATATCAACAGATTGTTTTCATAATCTTGCTCAGAAAATTGAAATGAGTCATGTTGCATACTTGCAATTAATCGACAATAGTTATTTAGAAAAGGGGTAAGGCATGACATCAGAATTTAATTGGATAATTTTTTTAATTGAATTACCGGTAAATAGAATTGGTTTATCAAAAACAACATGACAAGCAGCTCTAGGCTGATGTTGTCTGACTTACAAAGTAATCAAATTTTTAGTTTTCTTACATTATTATAAAAAACATCAATATACAAAGGTAATATAATACTTGTAGTACAATACATCAATATTGTTATTCATATAAGATCTAGAAATGTATCAAACGTGTGGATAAGTAGCTCTTCAAAGTAATTTAGATATTCAAAAATAAATTGAATTGAGCTTGTTCAAGAATTTCTTTGTATATAAGTATCACGTTAAACAATTTGAGTTGAGTATTAAAGAGAGGGAGTAATAACACAGGTGCGATGCATAATTTTTAGCTTGCGAAGAGCAAGGTTTCGTAAGTACAAATGGGGTTGGGACGTTAGGTAAGCCTTTCCACTTTCCTTGCATCACCACTGGGATGTGAGTCTCATTTTTCATTCATCATCATCAATCATTCTTACAGCCTTTTCACACACAGCTAAAATTCATCGTATCTAGAGACGATTAGAATCATTGTGTTTAACTCAACAGTTTTAAACATGTTTATAGACAAAATTTCCCAGTGTGAACATCGTTTATACGATGTTGGGATAGATACGAAGTCGCGATCCATACGCCCCTAAAAGCAGGCTGCAGATACGAAGTTCGTATCTAGTGAGCTTGACATTTTGTGTGTGAAAGGTTATTTGTGTTTAAACGTGTTTCAGACGTGTTTAAACTGGATGGAGCGTGCGCTTTGATTGATGTGACATGACCTTCAATGCGCAATGGCACTACTGCGCATTTTACGAGCAGTAGTTAATCACGAAACGATTAACGATCGCACCAAAATTTCTGTGTGTGAAAGGCTTGTGATAAGTTTAAACACGTTCGAAACACGTTTATACTAGTCATGTTTATAGAATTTTAGCTGTGTGTGAAAAGGCTGTTAGTAGGTTAATGCATCAATCCTCTTTGTAGTATGTTGACCCCGATTGTTTTCTAGGTGAAACCTTTGTTGTTGCCATTACAAGTATCCATAATAATAATATGTCTTGTTTATCCAGGTTAGCCTCTTCAGTATTAATACTGTTCCCCCTGAGGGCCCTGCAATCATAATTATTACCAGGCTTTTGCCGAAAAGGCGCTCTAGCATTCAAGGAATTTCTTTCTATTAGGTCCCCATTTACCTTCACCTGGGTGGAGTGTGGTAAATGAAGATTAATGTCTTGCCACAGTCCAGTGACGTACCGGTATCCACTAGACCACGACACCTCTATACTACTGTCCATCGCTGGACTTGACACACAAAGCATCTATTTCAAGTATGATTAATTCAATTATATGCTTCATGACTTGAAGATTAAGAATTTGATTCAGTCATCTTATTAAGTTTGATACTTCTAAACAAAAAATACCTTTGTGTTTGAATAAATATTTAGTATCTACTAAACTATTACATATTGTGCACATAATCCTGTAGTTTTTAATTCATAATTTAAACATATTTCCTGCCAAGGTCCAATCATGAATTCTATTGGCAACACAACAAAAAAATTTAAAGTAGCACTTGAGTTTATATTTCTTGAAAGTCTTTACAACCTCGTCAAGTATATCAATTAGATATGCATGAAGCCCATCTATTGAAATTGAGAAAGTTAATCAATACACCCCTGCCCTGGGCTGTAGACTGGACTCTCTCTGCTGACCTAGATTGTGAAGGTTAATATTACTCCCATGGGCATTGAACTTTTATTCATTGCCTGACCTCATTTAGATTCGGTAATGAATGATTGATTTTCCAATCTACCTGAAGATACCTTAATACACAATTTAGTTTGCTGAAAAACCCATGGGCCTCAACCCCTCCTTGCTCATCGACTGATGGTGATAACCATGAGGATACCTTTAGTTGAAGATACCTGTAGGCCTACATGAACAATTTTGCTAGGAACTGTAAACACCTTTGGCTTGTAGACCTAACTGGCTAACACCATTCTGCTTCTCAATGGGTTCTAATAAAATCAATATATATAATATTTTATATATTAAAAGGCCGTCTGTACCAGTTTGGCTAGGGGAATTAGACCACCTAGGGTGGTCACTGACAGTTGGCTATCTCATCAACTCAGCTCTCAATTAACATAAGAAAAAGAGGATCATGGGGGACCAATGGTCATCGATTAGGCATTGTTTTCTATATAGAGGGAGCAAGTAGCTACAAGTAGTACAGTGGGGCTTTAAAGAGCAAATATCCACTGTGCATTGCGCAAGGTGTATAAGGTGCTCCAATATTTCTCTGCAGCATTCAAGGAATTACCTGTAAATACCTGTCTGTAATATTGTACTCTCCTTTTAATGGTGCCATTTAGCCGCAGATGTGCTGAAAGATATGAGCTGAAGCACAGCAAATGTCATAAAATTTGATTGATTGATAGGCTAAATGCAGCCATTAATATCATATAATAAAATCATTGTCATTTTGATAGGGTGAGTGTTTTTTATATATTTTGAAGGGGATGAGAAAATGGGGCTTTCAGCTTGGAGCCTTGGATAACATGCTGATAGGGGAAAGGGCAACTACATGCACCCATTCATATAACTGTCACTTTGGGTTAGCGTGGGGGTGTAAAAGGTTGACCTGTCCATGTAGGCCTATACCCTATGGCCAGTCCCATGCAGAGCTCTAGTCAAATGCAGCATTGGGGCTGCTGCCTTGAGGGACAACCGGAACCCTGGAGGCTCCCTACCTGATAAACCCTGTCCCCCAAAATCACTATTTTATTTTGACATTAGCTCCATTTACACATCCCAAACACCATTAAAAAAAAAGAGGCTGTGCTTGCTCATTCCGTTTTGTTATATTGAGTAGTATGCATGCGCGACTTGTCACTGCTCTGCATGTGATCGTATGTAAGGGCGAAGAGTCACGTGGTAAAAAAAAAGGAATCATTCACCAATGTTTAGAGAGCAGGCAATGACAATGTAAAAATCTTTAAAATTTCTGCGAGCGTTTAAAACGCCAGAGGTGGATTTTTCTATTTCTGTTTTTCGTTGTTGCCTGTAGTTGCATAGCATAGCTACCGACAAATCACCGGAATGTGAGAAAAATCTATGAATTTTACTATTGACATTGACCTGGTCTGGTCTCGAGGTCACTCCCATGCAGAGCTCTACTGGCCCCTGATGGCAAAGGACTTCAAGGACAATGACAAACTTAACAGGAGTTCTGCCTGCCTGATATTTCCAAAAGTCACCAAAAAAGGTTATTATCATGTAGAATTTGCCAACGCATCTGTTGGCTTTAATACGTGAGGGTGTAAGGGGTTGACTTAATTTGCACTCTGGGTGCCCTGTCTTTTAAACACCTGCTATTGATTAAAATCGATCACCACTCGATATCAATAATTATCGCAGCTGTGTTCTAAAGAGAAGGTGATTTGTAAGTTAGCGATTACTTGAAGGACTTGTGATTATTGCAGATTAATCACAGCTCTTGATAAGACAGGGCCAGGGTAATTTCCATGCAGAACTGCTGTCAATGCTAAACTGGCCTCTGACTGGAGATCCTGGGAAAAACCTTTAGAGAACAAGGGTCTTGCCTCACTGATAAACTCTATTCAAAATATCACTAATAAGAAAATGTGATGAACTGAACATATTGCTATGTCCATCATGAAACATTGTTGTTAAAGTTTAACTCAATTTACAGGTCACTTGCATGTAGAAATGTATATGAATATGAAGAAATACTATGACAGATCCAGGGTATCAAGAATGACATACTAATAAATGTACCTTCCAATTAAGATTCTTTTTTTCTCCCATCAAACTGTGAAGAGAGACAGTTATAATATAAAAAACTCTGTCCTACAAAATAAACAAAAACAATCAATCTTGCTCTGCAAAACAGGCTATGTTATCAAGAATGACAAAAGCTCTGACCTTATGAACCTTCAAATATACATTTCATTACAATAATCCATAGTTAATGATATGGTTAATTATTTGTCAAACTGGAAATATGAATATAGGAAATACACAAAATTCCCAGCCACAAATTAACATATAGATTACAGTGGTGAGCCCACAAAACTGATAATGACCCGTTGGCTTTCCTCTATTTAGCAAAGCCCCTTTACAATGATGAAGACTTAGAAATTGATTGAGTGAATTCAGATACAAATTTGACATAAAAACAGTGTCTGATTCATCAAATCCATTACCTTCACCCAAACTTGACCCTATCACTATCCACCGTAGCTCTCCCCCCCCCCCCCCCCCCCTCCTCCCCACAAATTTTATTAACACTGTATTCAGATAAGTAAATAAGAAATTTGGTATATATGGGTGTAAATTTTGTAACAGACTACCGGTTCTCATTATCCTGTGAATAAATGGATATTCTATCAATAATTTGTGAAAATGAGATCACAATATCTTCTTTTTTTTTTTTTTTTTTAATAACAGTCTTCCTGCCAATTCACAAAGGGAGTAAAAGACAACAAAAAAAAACAATATTTTTGCCATTCACCGAGTAGGATTACCTAGAAATATATGCTAAAGAATATCTTATTCCCACCCATAAAGGCAGGTATACGTATATTCCATTCAACTCAAACATGGAAGGAATAGAATCACCTTTCACACTGTGGCCCCTCTGAGCTTCAAGCAGTACTTACATCATTTTTTATTGGTAATGACTCTGTAGTTTAACGACCAGCGACAGCAGTGTCAAGTCTGGTCAAATGAGGCTATATGTTCATATGGCCTTTTACTAAAAGCCAGACTCTATCTTGGTACCTTTTAAAGGTACCAATTAATATATTTTGGTCATAAAAGCAATTTCATAGTACTTAATTTGGTTTAAAATGTAAGAAAATTATCCCTGAATAAATTTTCTTAAAACTATGATGATTGCTGTGGTAAGAGAAAATCAACATTCATTTTTTTTTTTAATTAACAAAAAGAAAAGCGATTTAATTTGTACCTCTTGAGGGCAGCTTTTCAACATAACATATATTTTCAAAAAAATAAAAGGTACCTTTAATCATAAGATAACGCCTGTATGGTGAGATCGATCGAGAGAGTTGAGAGATCTCGTGCCAATTTTTTTCAAAGATTGGATGGCAAATTGACTTAATTTTCTGTCCATACAATGTCACAGATGTCACAGCATGAAGAGGAACATCGCATGGGTGCTTGTATGGACAGAAAAACATGATTAAAATTAAAACATGATCGAGCCAGTTTATATCTGGCCATATGAACGCAACCTTACTTGCCCATCGATAATTCATACCTGCCCTGTACTAGACTAATTTCAATTTTACATGTACCTGGGAGTCTAACACAGGACCGGCATCACAATGAATCAAGTGAATGGAAGTGGGTGGATTATATATAGAATGTGATCGAGTTGGGAGACGTGATGAATATTGAATGACATAAATGTTTGATAAAATTGGATATCTGCCCAGCCGTAACATGGAGGTTAACATAGAATGTGATGGGGATTGCTCCAGAGGTTTGCTTCATCAATGGACTCTGTGAAAAATGTCATTATCCAGATAGTACACTAGATGACGCTCCTGTGAGTCTTGAATGTGTGTTGACACAACATTTGCTCCTGTGACTATTGCTCTGATGGGCTTTACTTTGTCAAAGATATAGGGTTAGGGCCGCAACTGGGGTTTCAAATTAGGGTTAGGGTTAGGGTTAGGATTAGGGTTAGGATTAGGGTTTGGGTTAGGGTTTGTGGTGTTTTTCCTACTTTAACATATTACTGAATTTTTAAATCCACTGTTTTTTATGCATTTTTATATGATACAATGTGAACCAAGTATTGTTAGTCTTCAGACTTTTTATTTGGTATATAGGTTTTCCCGGCCAATTTCGTAAAAGCAGCAATCAATTTCATTACCGTGCATTCATGTTCGAGCAAATTTTCTCCACTCGTTGCTCCCCTGTTTCATTTTTAAACTTGTTGCATTCAATTTCGTTTAGAGCCACCGAATTTTCTAAACATGCATATTCAAATTTAAGCTTGGTTCAAACAATTTGGAAATGCGTAAGGGTCATTCAATTTCGCCAATGTTGAGTGGGAGGTGGATTCTTTGGCGAATTGCGGTTTCATTTTCGTCTATGGGCAACCTCTTTTGCAATCGGGTCATTCAAATTAAAACTAGACCTCCTAATCAAAGTATGAGGCTCGATGTTCATTCGGATATTCAGTATTTCATGTTCATTTATTTATTATTTTTCTCTATGATCTTTTCTGACATGATTTGAAATTATACAATCTTCTTATTTATCTGATATATTTATATTGCATTTTATGTTTTCTCTTTCTTTCGACAATCTTCATTTTTGTTGAAACATTACTTTATTCATTATCTTCATATTTTTCATTATAAATGCCTTAAGGGTTATATTTCCAATGGTTTGTTTTGAGCAATCTTGATTGAGTAGGTGATCTTTCTTTCTTTTCATTTAACATCTTTTTCTTTTTTCATCATTGTATTTTGTTTTCATCATGTCCATGTCTATTAAACCTGAACTATACCTCTGTGCAAGATCTTGTGCTTAGAAGAGAAGTCACAAATTGTGCACCATCTGTGGGGACAGTTACCTGTGTAATGACAGAACGAATACGCATGTCATTCCTCCAAGTAAACTTTGCATAAAATTATTGAAACAGAAGTATATTGAGTGACAAATTAACATCAAATGAAAAGCAATGCATAAATGTCACAAATATATGCCTAATCACGAAATTGAATGAACGAAGACATACCGACGTCTGTCCGGCGCGAATTTGAATGCTCTTTGCACGCTTTTCTAAATTGAATGCTCGTTTTGCACGTCTCGGTGACAAGAGTATGAAATCGCATGCTACTAAATAAAATTGAATGACGCAATTAGCTTTTTGAATGTTGATCTACATAGTCATTCAATTTCGCACAAATTTGAATGGACGTAACGTTAATTCGGGTGCTAAGTTTACGAAGTTGGGCGGGAAAACCTATATTAAAAACGAAGTTGAATTAAAAAAAGGTATAGATATGGGTCCAGGGTTGAATATTAGAATTCATTTAGTGCAGTAAACTGACTTGGAGCCATTGTCGTGGGAGCAAAGTGTCCTACAGTCAAACCTGCTTTAGCAACCACCTGTATAGAAAGATCACCTGTCTATAAAGACCACATTTTTTTGTTTCCCTTGATTATGGTTTCTCACTGAAACCTGTACCAAAGGAACATGTACATAAAAGGCAACCTGTCTGTAAAGACCACTTGTCATGTTTCCTGTGAGCGGTCTGTATATATACAGGTTTACTGTATAACAGAATGCACACGTCCACATGTGGCTCAAGTTTATCTTGTATAATTAATTTTGCAACTTAGCAATGAGATTGTCATATGTTTAAAGCCGGAAGGATGTGAACTCATTCATTTTTACACAGATTTAAAATGAATTAACATCCGTCAGCTCGCTCTCCAGACGCTACAATTATTTAAGGTGATATCTAAACTGAAAAAAATATAAACAAATAAACTCTCAATTTATATTTAAATTGTCTTGTTAGAAAAGCAATATTTGCCTGATACATGTTCACCAACAACAAGATCAATGTACATTGTTTGTAACACCTGTACCAGTGAACAACGAATTTCCATTTTGTATGGACAATAAATCAATTCAATTTAATTCAATTCAATTCAATTCAATAATGTCCAAACAAAATATTTAAATGTCTTAACCTGAATCATCTTGTTGTAAAACTTATCACTTTAATTGTAATACAATTTCCTACCCCAGTATGTGGTGAGCAGTGCATTCAAGGAAACATCACACGTTCTTAAATGATTTCCATGGAAAGCAGACCAACCACCCTTGCCAACTCAAAGAAAATCGATGGTATGATTCAGGAATAATTAATGATTCATTGAAACTTAATTGAATTAACTGTACATACACTACAGTGTAAGCTATATTCAAGAGGCAGTATTTTCCTTATGATAGTGAAGCAGAGTAAATATATCCATTTTTTTTTAATGAGAGCTATTTGGATCTATCATCTAATACCCCTAAAAAAGTCCCAAAACGATTGCCATACATTTTTATTTTTCAGGAGAGCTCTTTTGAAATTTCAAAGATTTTCAAAGCTTTCCACAGCCAAACTTTTCTCTGCTACTGTCTATTTTTCATCACTGTACTGAGAAGCATTTATGAGATGAAATGGAATAAAATGATATTGAAAATCAGTGCAGATTTCTCTGGAACATCAAAAATGAACTGCTCAGTTGGGTAACATGAATACAACAATCAACAATAAGTATTTTCTTTTTTGAGTTTCAATACTTACTCATTCAACCTGACATCAAGTACATATTCTTTGCCAAAAGCTGGAAGAAGAAAGCTGGCCTCATTAAGATGGCCATCCTGTATCATAGTAGGAAGAAGAAAGAGAGAGGATGGGAGAAATAAAGAGAGACATAGCAAGAGAGAGAGAGATGGAGAGAGAAGGGGGAGAATGACAGAAAGTGAGAAAGAGAGAGAGAGAGAGGAAAAAATAGAAATGTTTTTAATTTCATTAATAAAGGATAATCATGGATTATTAATTTTGCTTCTTTCAAATACATAAAATCACAATTTTGTTCACTTAATAATACAGGAAAAGCTTGCAAATTTTTCTGAAGCTACATACACCATTCTAGACATAGAAGGTGAACAGCATGATCTACCAATGGTAACATACTAAAGTCTTGGTCATGATTCAGAGGATGGGGTGTGTATTTATCAATTCTGTCAGAAGAAATAAACACAACCATGAGGCACTGATTGCATGCGAAGGGGTAGAGAGAAAGAATATCAACTCGTTCAATGCACTGAGCATATATTATAGACACTGTAGAAAGGAGAACATATGGGCTAAATGTAAATTTTGGGTCAAATCAATGTAAAACAATAATAGCTTGTGATATATTTCCAGCGTGTCCACACACAAAACAATTTATCCCGAAACTCTATAACGAAACGTCGTCTAAAGAATCATAGTATAAATTTTAAAGGGATTGTTTAACACTGTTAAATATGAGATACACGGCCCTACGTGTTATTAGTGCCTGTGATATGGTGTAATATTGAAGCCCTAAAAAAATTGCGCTTCAAAATGATCAAGAAGTGCCTCAAAAAAGTAAAAATCTTTGTGTGACCGGTTTTACCATACTCGTTTTCCCCAATAGACTGTAGTGTTATGAAAACCGTCAGGCGAAAGGTTTTCAAAATTTGAAATTCCAATCATAAATATCTTGATAATCAGACAGGCGATCGGCTCGTAAAAGCCATGGGGTTCCTGACTGACCTAAAGGTTTATAATTATCATTGCATCATGAGCTAAATCCAGAATTTTGTTTCAGAATCTGAGACAAAGTTACCGGATCCCTTTAAAGTGTCCACACACAAGAAACGTCATATAAATAATCATCGTATAAATTCAAGGATGTCCATAAACAGAAGAAAGTAATCCTGAAACTCTACAGTCTGGTCTCCTTTCGCTCGAGGTCACGTTAAGCCCCGCCCAGTTAGTTACACTAGTTACACTCCCCCTGTCCATACACAACATTTTCCGTGATTAGGCGTGATTAGGCGTGATTCTTTATTGAGTTTCAGTTCGAAACGATGCCCAAACCTGCGTTTCGTTAGACTAGTTTCGTTATACGACGTATCGTTAGTGAGCGTCCACACACCCAATTTCATCGTAAAACTATCGCGAAACGGTATCACTATCGCGAAACGGTATAGCTAATCACGGAAAATGTTGTGTGTGGACAGGGGGTTCTTCATTTCAAAGTGGTATTAAATCCAATTATTTTGTTATTTTTAACTTCATTCATCTTAAAACAAAAGTTTATTGTGATATATTTTGATATTGAAGACTGCATCCCCAGTATCATCTCAACATTTTAATGATATAATAATTGCATGTACATGTATATAAAATTACTATGACAACAATGCAAAACTTGTAATTGTACTATTGAACTTGACTAAAACAAAATTGGAATCTCTCTTTCTCTTCCCATCTCTCTATATAGATTTATTTTTCTCTTCCTGATTAAAGCTTGTTCTTATTTCAGAAACTTATAACACTTTGGAGGTTTTATCTTTATAGATCCTTCTTTGAAGATGCAGCTCTTCGAATCACTCACTCCCTTTCTCTATTTCCACTCTATACAAAACACATCTCGCTGGAGAATCACTCTTCACTCTTCTCATTTCAAACCGCCTGGTCTTGTTTGTAACCGCAGCGATGAAAACATCAAGGATGAGAGCAAAGAAGATGTACCTCTCATGAGAAGTTCATGATAGTACTCGCTCCTTTTCTAATTCTGTCTCTGTTTGCCTTGTCGTCTGTCATATGTGAGTCTGTCTTGTCATTCTGTCTATGTGTGCATGTTTACTTATTCTCTTTCCTCTCTGTCTATCCTTTTTTTCCATCTTATGTTTGTCCTTTTATGAGTCACAAGTACAGTAGGAATGAGCTGAAATTTGATCCTGCAACATTTTTTCCAATCTTTCTTTTGTCAAAAATAAAGGGTTAGGGTTAGGCCAAAAAAATATAGTGTTATAGGGTAAGTGTTGTGATTGTTTTTAGTTAAGGTTTAGAATTCGGCTATGATTTTATTAATATACAAGTTTAGTGTTTGGTCCAGGTTTAAAATTAGGAGCTTACTAAGTGTAAGGTAGGTCATTCACCACAAGAGCAATTGTCACCTCAGCCATGTAGTGAACAATTAAAATTAAAATACTGGGCAGCTGTGCATGCCCTAGGCTAGAGTTCATGCTCTGTACCCTGCTTCAACGAAACATGACTGGAGTGATAAGTCTACATCTACATGTATGGCTGGTAAACCATTGTCGTCTTGCTTGAAATCCTTTCAGAAAGAAAGAGAGAGAGAGAGTGAGAGAGAGAGAGACAGGGGGAGAGTGAGTGAAATAGAAAAAGGAAAGGAGAAAGATAGAAAGAATAAAAGAAAGAATAAACAAGCGAGAGGGAGGGAGAAAAAGAGACAGAATGAGAGAGGGGAGAGCTGGAGATAAAGAGAGAGTGAGAGATAGAGAGTGAGAGATAGGGAGAAAGAGAGAGTGGGTGGAGAGAGAGAAAGAGAAAGAGAGGAAAAGGAGAAAGATAGAGAGTAGGGAGAGAGAGAGAGAGAGAGAGAGAAAGATAGAGGGAGAGAGATACAGTGAGAGAGAATGATGGAGATAGGGACTAGTTCAGTAAGTCCACATCTACCGCTGATGAATCTAGCCATTGTTGTCTCGCTTGAAATCCTTTCCAGAGCTCATCCCTCAACAGCACCACATTGAAAGAGCCTCCATCCTAACCCTTAGAGCACATACCAATCTACTCTATCTACTCTCCTCCATCGGTTACATCATAGCCTTCTGTTCACCATATGGAATGCTCTCTTATAACATGAGGTAAAGCTCACTCATGACACATGATTTTGTCAAAGAATTCATCACCACAAGCCAAATTCCAGTCACATCCATCTTCTGGAAAACTAAGTTCAGTTAAACTTTGTTGGTGAAGATACAGGATTTAGGGAATAGCTTTGCAAAATGTTGGGAGAAAAATGATGTATTCCATCCAAATTGTTTGGTACACGATTCGAACATGATTTGTATAGGCATTACAAAAAGAATTGAAGTTGCTCTTTAATTGATTTCTTAAACTTCTTTGCTGTCATGTTCTCTCAATTTTTTTATAAACTACAAAGACATGAAACTTTAAACCCATTCAAATCACATTAACTCAAGTAACTTCCCATCCCCGCGGGAACAGCTCCATTGATCATGATCCAGCAAGCTATTCAGGTCATTCAATATCAACCAATATGACATCTAATATCCCGCTTAATTGTATGAATGATGGTCTGGAATGAGCAGGCCCCATTATGTCAATGACTTCCAATCATTAGAAATGTTGCGGTGAAAGCATCTTATCAACGCAACTCATTATGAAGAGGCTCTAAGCTAGGTATGGACGGAGCCCACAGCCACAAAGTTTAAAGGAGAATCATCTCTAGCATTTATAGATGATAGGTATGATTAATGGTTCTGTTAACTTCATAATTGAAATAGAGAGTTGATGCCATTCTGGCTCTTTAAGCAGCTGGTAGAAGCCAGGAAAAGAATGATTCTGCTTTCTTATTTTCATTTATTTATGCAGGATAAAAAGTTAAATTTTCAGGTAACAGTTTTTATCCAATTAAATACGATGTATCAAATGCAATTAGTCATGATCCCCAAAAAACCAGTCGACACAAAGATGTATTTCTTTCAACAATTCCTCATTCTCTCTCACTCACTCTCTCTCTCTCTCACTTTCTCTCTCCTGCAGTATCTCTTGTTCTCTCAATCTCTATCTCTTTTAATTTCCCTTTTTTTTTCCTTCTTTCTCTCCCCCTCACTTCCTTTTCTATTTTTATGCAGTTCCATCATTTTTTTTCTCCATGCATACAAACAGCTATAAACCTTCGCCTAAAAGAAAATTGTAAAAGAAATGACTCATCCACCGTTGTGAGAAACAATTCACCATATAAAGACTCAACAAATTTACCCTAAAATGCATGTACACTATAGAAGAATTGCTTCATTAGATTCACAAGTATACACTCATATTGAATATCTAGGTACTTATTTGCCTGAACAAAAAAGGCAAATATCTGAAGAAGAAAAAAGTAGATCAGAAGCAGAGGAGTGCCTTTAGTTTGTATGTTATTTTGTTTGGTATCATGTGACCTAGTCATTCCGACCAATCAGACATGAGATAAGCCGGTTGATGGATGCGATTAGCCGCAGACATATCTCATGACTATGAGTCAGCCGAGGTTTATCAGTTCTATGACCCTGTCTCTTCCTACTTCCTTTGAAAGGTCTCCATAAAATGACTTTAAATCACGGAACAGACCACCAAAAAGTCTGATTTCCAAAATTTCATCATCTCCTAGAATGATTTGTGCAAATTCCAAAAAAGGCAAACATATATCCAAAGTATTTTTATTTTCACACTCTCATTCTCTTGTCGTGTTTTATCACATTTGTTGACAGGGATCTATTACAAAATTGTATTCCTTTGAGTAAAGATTATCAGATTTCAGTACAATATTTTGATTAGCATTTGTTCTTGGTTTTTCTTTTGCTTATTAGACTTTCACATTCCTACTCTTCCTATACTTTCTATTCCATTTTAAACTTGTATTCCTGAATGAATTTCTGAGGACTATACTTTACTACATATTTTTTCATCTCTTCTTTATTTCTTTGTTTTATTCATAAAAAAACTAAATTTGCCAATTGTTTTCACTCACAACCTCTCTGATATCCTTTTCTCACTGATCTACTCTCTCCGTAGCTCTAGACAAGGACTATTTCTCTGAGGTACATCATTAAATATGCCCCTCCCCCATCACACAAGAATAGGAATGAATTTATAAACTCTTAACATTATTTGATTACAAGTTTGCATTCTCCTTCCAGCTATTCATTCCCCTTCCTTTTAATGCCCTATTTTTTGTTTCCTGTTAGACTTTTCATGAAATTTATAAGAATGTGGGCAATCATAGCAACAGAAATAAAGATGTCTTCTCTGCGCCCCCATTTCATCTCGAGCAATGGCCCTCCTCCTGCCTCTTCTTAATTGTTCCGATCATTACTCTCCAACTCGCCTCCATCCTTAAGTATAAACTCGACCTACTTTACTTCAGGGTTGACCGCAAGTTCAATTTACTCAAAAGCCCAAGTGTAAATTTGCTTGCTTCCTGTGTCAACAAAGACAGCCATTATCTGTTCAAGATAGATGTCAACGACACCAGAGGTTTATCACGTTAATCTCCTGGATTCAAGGACGTGATGCATCAATTCCATGATTTCCAATCCATCTATAATGTTTATTTCATTGTTACGTAATTAGATCAAATACCAATACTTGGCAAAGAACTCAACAGGTTCATTCTCACTAACTGGAAATGTCATTTTATCCCCAATATTAAGTTGTTTTCCACCCCCAAACCCCCAGCTTTGAGCATATTGAGTTTTCTTGGGGGTAAAAATGGCTTGCTTGATGCTTATGATAACTCAAGCTGAGAATAAAACATCAAGAAGTGTTCAAAGTTGTCAACATATTCATTTTTCAACCACTGTTGTGATATCAAAAGGAAGATTGTAAAAACTAAGAAGAAACAGTGAAGTTATAGTGATATTTAATTCTGTACTTCTTTTTCATTTCAAAGATACAGATGCGGTCATGCATTTCATCATGCAGCTACATGTAACAGAACAGTGTGAGGGTGTTACGCCGTTCTGCTAAACATTGTGCACTATTGCGTTGTGCAGAAATTTATTGGCGCTAAAGTGTCTGTAACTGTTCGAAATATGTGCTTATTTGATACAAAACTACTAAAATCATGCCATTACCATCCAGATTCAATTTTGAATTAGTCGAGAATAAGAGAAATCCCTGTCATGTTTTTGTTTAATGGTAGAAGATAATTTATAGAGTAGTCAAAACCTTTAAAGTGAATTAATATCAGATATTGATCGCCATTCTGCCAGCGGAATGACCATTTTTCTACCTAAAAAATGTACCTTGAATATTTAGCCTACATGTATCTAATATCTGATTTTGACAGCTGTGGCTCAATTTTGAGAAGACAACAAGTGTCAAATAACAAGGGATTGCCTTGTTTCTTATACACAAGCAGATCTGGTTACAGGACCTAACTATCAAGGAGTGTATCAAACTTCTTCGAAAAGTGGTAAACATTTCTAAAAGCTGTATTTATTTACTACCAGCAAATACCAGTACAATGCCAAGTGACCAAGCCCTTTCTTGACTGCAGGCTATTTGATACGTTCGACCATATGCATCCAGTTTTTTCTTTTTTTTGGTCTTGTTTCCGGAGACCCAGGACTAAAATACTTCCTTGGACCTCAGTTTCAACTGAAAATATGACGGTAGAACTGATCTAGTTTTTTATTGATTTTCCTGTCTACGAAATAATTTCCTAGGTCAAGTCACTACATATTTCTATTGCATGTAGGCCAAGTAAGTATAGGCCTAAATTGTGTGCAGGCCTATTTCTATGTTTTGTATCAAGTATGTATTGAAAACAGTTCTGAAGTATAATGTTTTTATCATTGGAAATGCATGCAGATTGTTCATAAGATTTAAGGCACAGATTTTAAATTTAATATACAAAGAAGTTGGACTATATTATATAATTCTTTGCTTTGCAACGTAGATCTGATGACTTTAGCTCAACTGTAAAAGAAGCTTTCATCTCCTTAGATGTCGAGTAGTTTGAAATTTTGAATATTATATTTTGTCAACTACATTTCAGCAAGTTTATGATGGGCCAACTGCAAAGTAGCTCCACTTGATTGCTGCAAATTACTGAGTTCAGACCATTGAAAACTTAGCAAATGTGTTACAAAAGTGTCAGCAAAATACCAAAGGGATCAAGAAAAAGAATTTGATCATACTATTTCAAGGATATTCAACTAGACAGGGTAAAAGCGTATGTGCACATTAGGCGTGTCTGCACTATCTCGAGATTGCCAAATATCCAGCTATTTGAATTATCCCGATCGCAAACTATCCAGCTTATTTGCGTCTTCATTAGACCGAAGTAGCAAATTAGCTGGATAGTTGGTCGGGATAATATCCCAAGATATCTCGGTCTAGTTTGCGGTTTTCCGTGTTTACTCGAGGTCAGTGGTTGCGAGGTCAGCGCTGAGCGGTATAGATCGCATGTGCGAACCGGAAATCGTTGTGCATGATGGGATCGGGATAATTGACTCCGTACTTCGGTCTAATGAAGACGGTCGCAAACTATCCCGCTAGTTCGGAAATAGAAGGATATTTTGCAAACTAGACCGAGATATCTTGGGATATTATCCCGACCAACTATCCAGCTAATTTGCCACTTCGGTCTAATGAAGACGCAAATAGCTGGATAGTTTCGATCGGGATAGTTCAAAATAGCTGGATATTTGGCAATCTCGAGATAGTGCAGACACGCCTTTTCAAAGTTTCAAACCTATTTCCATTTCAAGAATCCCTGACATAATCTGGCCACAGCCCCATTGCCACAAGTCTCTGGCAGAACTAAAAAAAGGGCTTGAAAAGGGAATCATTTGTTTGGTATGGTAATATTACAAAGTCTTGAGGGATCAATGTCATAAGTAGTTTAAGACCCAATAAATCTACCTTAACCCATAAAGGCACAATGCCCCCTTTCATGCCCCTCTATTTGGTAGGAGGTGTAGGGTATTAACCCCTTTAGACCACAACAAGAGGGGTGCTTTGATGCCGGGAGGGGCGCTTTGAAGTCAAGTGGGTGGTTTGAGAACCACAAGAGGGTTTAGGAAGGATGGAGGAACATTGGGCTTCTGTTGTCATTTCAAGGTTAATTTTCCATGTATGACTGATCAGGGGTAAGTTTACTGGTATAACTGTTACTCTTTACAGTAAATGAATGCTGCATGAATAGAAAGGTCATTGTTTCAAACACTATAGTCATAGCCAATAGTCACAATACTGGTATTTGACACTACCAAATACTGCATTATACTGCATGTAATTGAAAATGGTTTAGAAAAGTTTCCAACAAAAATGATTATCATTACATTTTTCATTGGGAATTTTAAATACACTGTTTATAAAATGTGGGAAGATTGTTGGCTCCCAGGCCATTTGAATATCAAGTATCACTTTAACAAATTTTTAAAAAATGTCACAGGTGAATATAATCCTGTCCTGTCATACCCTTTCTAAACAAAAAAATGTAGGGGAAACGGCTTTGAATTTCCAAACCAAGAGAGCACCAGTAACCATTCACACATTACGATTTGGGGTAACATAAAAATAGTTAAAACCTCTAGGCAATGAAAATGATCTTAAATTGCCAATTTCCATTTGCCACATACAATGAATAATCAAACATGATCTACCCAAAAGCATAAATGTGTCAGTGTTTCATTTCTTTCAAACTAACCTGCCACCTTCTGACGTTAGTGGAAGTTACCCCTTTATTACTGTCAAAGTTGCTTAGGATAATAGCATGTCCGCGGGCATTACAGCACGTCCCACAGCGCCAATCAGAATGCACTATTGTATCAGCTAAGTTGTTTTAGGGTATTCAATACCCTTTGCACCAAGCTTTAAGTATTTGTGTGGCGGGTGGCATGTTGATATTGACAATAAAAGAGATGTTTTCACACGTTGGATGGCTTTGACAAGAGAAAAGGGAGAGGAAAATAGATTCCAAGGAAACTTCGGATGACTATAATCACTCGTTCTTTGGAGCCTGTATCTGAGGGATACTTCATCATTGAAAAGAATGTAAATTTACAGGAAGGCCTGACAATGCTTGCAGGATATATAATGGGTCATAAAAACATTGTTTACATTAAAAAATACTTGCCCAAACCATGGGACATAACACATCCCGTACACATCCATCCCCATCCATCCCCATCCATCCCTATGTAGGTGTAATTTAAATTCTAAGCTCTCATCTTCAAAATCTACATTATACCTTCATGTTTATTTTAGTTTGACATCAATTTTGTGCTCAAAGCTGTCTGGTGCCGACTGTGGTATCACACTCATACTTTTTTATTCTGCTTTCTGTCTGCCAAGACTTGCTCGAAATATGATGCTTATCTTGATAACTCATCTAAGCACATGGACTCCATGTAAAGCACAGGGACTAAACACCAAGCACATTGACTACATATGGAGCTCAGGGACTACATATGAAGCTCAGGGACTAGATGTGAATCACAGGGACTACATTACAGCACAGGGACAGAGCATAGGGACTACATATAAAGCAAGCTGTAGACGACAGGAATGTTATGACTGATGGAGAGAGTGTATGGCTCGCAGGCATCTGAAACCTCATCCTGTTTTTGAACTCCGATATGGTCTGCCTCATTGACTGGCAGCATAACAGTCTGACAGACAAGCCATGCAAGCCATGCCATGGGGTTTGGCTTGAACCCGGTCGACTGCTAGTGGCTTCAGGTTCATGTATCGAAAGTAGAACACTAAGTAAGACAGTTCTAAGCAAGTATTACTATTTCAGGCATTACATCTGACTGAGGAGCCTTTGTTCGTTGCACCAAATTCAGCCTGTTGAGAAGACGCATGAAGAAGTCGGGTTCTAAAATTCGCGGACACCGACTTTACTCTTTAGCGCCAAATCCGGGAAAAATTAATGTACCGCAAATATTTTTGTGTTTACAATAGTAGCAAAGTAGTCTTGACGAGGCCCATTAAAAGAATAAATTGATGAATGGTCTTGCTGTAGTAGATGATGGGTGATGATAGTAATGATGGTAATGATGATGTTATTTGATGATGATGATGACGATGATGATGATATTGATGATGGTGATGATGATGATGATGATATTGATGATGATATTGATGATATTGATGATGAAGATGATGATGATGATGATGATGATGATGATGACGATGATAATGATGATATTGATGATGATATTAATGATGATGATTGTGATGAAGAAGATGATGATGATAACGATGGTGATGACAAAGTACATGTAAGCCTATATTATAGCAGGGGATTTCCCTACCTTCTAGAACACTCTTTCAATCCTTACGAAAAATCAGGTGTATGAACTTCAAAAATTGACAGAGCAGTTATTTCAACCATGTGCTAATAAAGAAAAGAGGAAAACGAGGAGCTGAGATTTAACATCCTTTCAGAGGGACTGGATAAAATTGGGATGACTTCCACACTGAAATTCACCAACTTGGATAGGAAACCATGACGTCATCCCATTTCCAAGAATATTACTATATTCATTGAGCATAATACCATCTCATAAAAGTGCTGACAACTAGGTCTACCAACAACATGAAAGGAAAAACATGAAAATGTCAGCAGTCTCCTGGTCTTCCTTACCTGAGTCAATGTGTTCGCCTCTCTCCGATGTCTACCGTCTAACCGATGTGGCACGATGATCTCATAATGCTTCAATTTTTCTAGCTGACGTGCTCTTCTCGAATGGACCTCAACACCTGCTATACAAAAAAAGGATGAAGGAGAAAAGATGCTGTTTATTAATTTGTAAGATACTGACAGTTTTCATTCTGTCTGATAAGGATCTACTGTTGTAGATGTCATTCAAGATGGAATAAAATGCTTCATTGAATTGCAAAAGTATAGTGATGGAATAAACCTGAGTAAAAGAGATATGAATATAGATAAATAAAGTAAATGACAAAGAATTTATCAAATTTAATTCATCTTCCAAGTATGTTTAATGTAAAAAGAATATTTATACATGTAAGACTAGAATGTCTAATGTTTCTGGGGAGAATTCTACACATTTTGATACAAATGTTATTCCCACCAAATGTTATTTCCTGTGTATGAGAAATAAATCAAAGTTCATTTCAAACTACAAACACAAGACCTCTCATGTACAAAATTGCCCACAAAGTTTTAAAAAATCAACTTAAAGATAAAGTTGAGTTCTGGTCATGCAATTGCATTGTGAAAGAAATGTTGTGGAATCGATCAGAAAAGGTTGACCATCTAGCATATAAGTATTGGTGTGTACTGCAAGGTTCTGGAATTATCAAAATGATCAGAAATTTGGCCCAGTCTTGGTATAGTTACAAGCACTTTACACAGAAAGATGTATATGGGACTACACAAACATGTCACATAAAAATCTGTCCCGATCTTTATGATGTTACATGCTGTATTTAGAATATCAAGGCATTTGAAGAGCCCTGCTTTTCAGGGAACATTTTTCATCTGATGTTCTTCCACACTTGCATAATACAATGATAACGCTCACAATTTTGTTCACCTATTCCCAGAACTAAAACTTCTCTTCAAGTTGATCCCATAGCCTAGTTTTCTATTAAAATGTATAAACATTATAGCGATGTAGTACATTCTAAGAACAATACCACAGGGAACTGAATTGTCCTTGAGTTGATTCCTTGAAAGTCTTTGAGATCAGTTTCTTGACAAGGCAATATGATAAGACAAATAAAAGGTGTTTCCAAAGCGCCACATTTCTATTTAAAAAAAACCTGTTGACAACATTCTAAAAAATCACCAACTCTCCAGGCCAACCTTGTATAGCATATTAAAGGTAATACAAAGTTTTGGGAAATTTTGAAAATTGGGGGGATAGTGAATCTTTACAATTTTGATATATTTGGATATCCCTGTGGATGTATTATAAGCACTAAAAAAAAAATCCCTAAAACACTTCTGTTTTCGAGAAAAATTGAATATAAAAATTTACCGGTGCTCCCGGTAAATTTGGATAAATTTCAAATAGCGCCTACGGCCGTACAATGGTAGCTGCGACCATGAAAATCTCAGAAAATGTAGTTGTGATATGTAATTTCCAAACGGGAATAGCTAATCGGTCAATTTTAGTCAAAAAACATTGTTTTATAGCTTAATTAATATCTTGACCTTGAGAGGGAGCTATACGACATAAGAAGTTTATTATTTACAATTTCATAATTTTAGACTCGATTTCAACCGCGGCATCGATCAATGAATATTGTAGGAACGCATACGCTTCCAATATGTTAATTTGAACCAAATTCATGACCCCATACCAAAACTTTGTAATACCTTTAAGCTTATGCTATGTTGTTTTCATGGGAAGAACATTGTATGTAAACAGGTCAGTATGAATGAAATGATTTGTTGCCATGAGAGCAATAATGCTGGGGAAAATGATATGGAAGTACACCCATAAAAAAATCATACTGCCCCACTTGTAGAAGCTGATGCCCAATGGGTCAAATCACTATTTTCCAATCATAAGTCATTCTCCAATCTCACAGAGGATTCATTGTTTTGGTTGTGAAAGTTTTTTTACTATCTCTGAGAATGAAATATGAAGACTCATTTCCCCCTCATAAAAATAAAACAGGGTTGGGAATCCCTTAATTGTGTTTATCTAAGACCCAGGCACCAGACGGGCAAAGGTCACAGACAGGTCGCGACCCCAAGCCCATCAACAGGTGGATTGGAATGGAGGATAGCCAGAGAGGAAGATGCTGTATCAAATGCCATAGCAATTCAGGATGTTGTCTTTGAACTGGAGCCCAAAATGGGTAAAACAGAAGCCTCACTGAAAGATTTTGCTGTCACGTACCCTTTAATGTCAGTCGTGGAAACATTAAAATAGGGTCTGAACTGTTGAAGACTTTAAACTGCACCCTGTACATAGGCCCTGTGCTTTTGATAGAGATTCACAGAGTTCGATATAAAGCAAATTGCTCTATTGAGGTTGGTTACACATCATACGAGTCTGTGTCTCCGGGGTCTGACCTACATGTATTTAAGACTACAGACTGCACCTTATGTGCTCTTGAAAGAGATAAAAGAGCAATGCTCTATTGAGGTTTGTTACCCCTTAATTGGGGTCTGTGTCTGCAGACTACTCTGAAAGACAGTCCTGAGGTCCACTTTGTAAAGTGGTTCTGATCAGCAAAATTAGTTTTTTCCTCCTTACAAAATATCATTTGGATCATATCAACTCATTTTGGAAAACAGACTTTCAGCATCAAAACATCACTGATATTGTAAAGTAGGCTAATGTTTTAAAAGGCTCAAAAGACAATAAGTGTACCCCCCCCCCCTCCCCTCCCTCTTGTTTTCATTTCCTTTTCTTTTCTATTCTTTTTGTCTCTCTCTCTGAGTCTCTCTTTGATGAGACCAGTTCTGTGACTAGACCAAATTCTTAATATTCACCAAATTAAGACCGACATATGTTTCCTGTAGGCAATTACTAGTTACGAAATGTAAGCCCAAAATATTATTTCAAACTCAAAGTAATTAGTGTCTGATACCATTCATGAAGCCCATTCAGTACCAATTATGGACAATATGCTCAAAAGTCACATTCAAAGGATTTGCAGCACACATATTCAAAGAAAACTCACAATAACTTTTATTACAGAATTAGACAAAAGGATACCTAAAGTCTATGAGACTATGAAAGGCATATTTTTCTGGGGCTCGATACACATTTTCTTTTTTAATATGACTGGGGTAATAGTTACAATGTAAAGTGCTTAGAAGCATAGTGATAAGTGCTTACAAATGTAACAATAATATATTATTATTATTATTATTTCAACTCTCCTTTCTTTTTCATCCATTTCTCAAATTGAACAATAATTCTACACTGGTCACCAAAAAGGGCAATGTAAAGGAGTTAGGAATGTATAATTATATCATTCAATCGTCAGAATCATATGAAAATGAGACTGAGAGTAGAACTATTGTGCCAAGCCGAAGGTCGAATTACTTCATTCACAAGAAGTTCAATCTTAGATTCACTCACAATCCTTTTATCATTGCTCTGCTCCAAATAAACTTCATATCCCCATTCAAACTGCAAGCAAAAAACATTGAATTTTCTCACATTCCGGTGTTTTGTCAGAAAATGCTAAGCAACTAAAATCCACCTCTACAGTGTTGTTTTTTATAAGCCAGCAGAAATTTTACTGTTTTTTGCGGTGTTAATGCCCGCTCTTGAAACATCGGTGAATGATTCCGGTTTTTGGTCATGGAACTCTCCTTGCTTCTATGAGATAGCATGCAGAGCAGCATACTCACCAAAAAGTAGGAATGAGCAAACACCAACGATTTTTCATGTTTTTTTTCAGTAGTGTAAATGGCAGTCCAAAATATGATGATTTTTCAAAACGGTGTTTAGACTGTGTAAATGGGTCTCATGATTATTTTTCTGTCTCAAAAGTGGTATGTGGGAAGGGCATTTTGGTTCATTTTTCAGCTTAACTTGAAAGAAACTGTCAATGTCATTCCTGCATGTTTGAGTCAGAGACAAAGTACTTTCACTTTTCTGACTTCCCCCATGCCAAACCTAGGAAGTTATTTGAGATGGTGATAACATATGTGTCTTTCTGTCTTTTTTTGGTCTCACTACTTTTTCCCCAACCGTCATGGCTGTAAAGGGGGAAGACAATTCCAATCTAAGTTCAAGAGGGCAAGTGAATTGTCTGAGGTATGAAACAGTAGATGACAACACCACAAAGCACAAACAATTACCCGTACTTCGCAAGAACGGTTATTACAGAACAAACTTTCCTATAATTGAGGAACTGGTGTTACTCACTTCTTACTAGAATTTCCAAACAAAAGCATAAATACTTTTGTGGGGGAAATATCACCTCCAAAATTGTGCATGACTAGAAAAACTGTCCAAAACAATAATTTTATTTTAATTTGTGGGGTAATGTTGCAATTTCTCATAAAACACTCATAGCAATAAAAGGATAAATAAATAAATATATTCAATATACATCAGAAGTTTCATTTTTAATTTTCATCTTAATTCCTGATAATAACATAGTATCCAACTATCCATGTTATACTCTATTAATTACCATAATTTGATCTATGTTAATGTTTAAGCAACATGAATACAATTATGTCATTAGTTATTGACTAAAAAATATGGGTCTGTAAAAAAAGGTACAATTTTTTTTTTTAAAGTGTTGTAAACAAAAAAAATAATACCGGTAATTAAATGGCAGCTAAGTACTTGAGTTTCCGGCGGTAAGCCTGGCTGTGTACTTGAGTACCCCATTACACATTTATGCACAGCCTTATTCTTTATTATTTAGCACTTTGAAACATTTGCTAAAAGGGCTTCATAAATACCAGGTATTATTATTATTAATATTTCTTATTTATGCCCCCCCCCCCCCCAAAAAAAAATATATATATATATACAGGAAATTCAGGTTCAGGATAAGACAAGGCCATTCACAAATGTGTAATGTCTGTACCTGTATAGAAGGGTGTGTAAAACTGATTTCAATTAAAACAAATGAATTTATTCTCATTTTCAGTTCTGAAATAACATTTCCTGTGTGAATCAAAACTAACATCAAGGAAATATGACACAGAGTAGAATCCAAGCAGAAATTTCACCTGTACAGTTATTTTACAATATTTATCTATCCATTGATTGCTTTTTAAATATTGGATATCTATGAATAAACAAATTATGTTTCACTTTCTATTTCTCATGGTCAGTTCTAATTATACCATAAATGTATTTAAAAATATGTTCCGCACTCAACTTCTGATGGTTATACATAATTTCCTATCGATTCATCATCAGAATATATAATCATTATAAAATTATCATCACAATAAAGTTTTTGTTCATCAAATTACTTCATGCATATCTGGAGACGTTTATTTCCACATTTCATTACTCATTATTACTACTAAATCATTACAATTCTCTGACTCATTGAGGAATTTTCACTAATACCTCCTTTGTAAAAAAATTGTATTGTTTTTTCCCCACATGTCTAGATATAACCTTCACGATCCATGAAGATATGCTATGCACCTTGATTATGTCTCAAGTGATTAACCATGCAAACTAGCCAAAAATGCCTTTCTGTTGTACTTTTCTTAAAATTTAGATCCAAAACCTGAATGTGGGTAATGACAAAAAGTGTAGTTATCTTTAAAATAAGGAAAAAAAATCTTTTCACATAAATTATCTAAAACTTGAAAATATTCTATCCAAGTTTCTCTTTCTCACATTTTGTGCAAGTTTTTAAAGTTCTAAATGCATTCTGATTCTTTTACAAAATATGAAGACACGTTTTCACGAAAGGTTGTGTAACCTGACCTGAAGACCCAATGGAACTACATGTATATAAGCCCCAAAGTCATGTTAAATTTGTACTAAACAGAGATAAAGATAAAGATGGTGTGGTGTCGTGGTTCATTATCTTGACTGTCTGTCAAAAGGTTAGGGGTTTGAATCCCGACCAAGCACTATCGTCATGTGGCAAGACATTTAACCATGCCTACCACTCTCTACCCAGATGTAAAATGGGTAACTCATAATGATATGCTTGAGCATTATACGTATTTGGCGACTCAACTATGACTAAAGTAATAAAGTTGGAGCGCCAAGGCCCAAGAGAATCATGGCATTACAGACATGAGCAACATCATTATTACATCAAATTAAGATCAAATTTGTGAAAAGTAGATCAATGGAAACATTGATCTATTGCATAACCCTGATTGCAGGGTTGGAAAACACCTCCATTTGACCAATACACAGGTAACAACAGGAAGATGGACAGGAAATGTATTCACCTTCACCCAAAACACCATGAACCTACATGTCGTACCAGAACTTAGAAGTGAGAAGGTACACAGATGTCACATCTCTTGTAAAAAACCAGAAACTTTCGAAAGTGGATCACAACATAATTGAATCACAACTGACATTATACTGCATTTTTTCAGTTCACAAAAGTTTCTAGGCCTGAAAATGACCATCATTTTCAAATCAAGACTGTTTCTGATTTTACAGTAGCTCTGTCCTGTAACCACTTTTTCTCTTGTCATTATGGGTAGAAAAAATTGTTAAAATCACGATCGTGTGCCAAGTGTTGTATCCATTTTGTATGATGTTAAAAGGAAAGGAAATACAAATGCCAGTGGCAGTAGTATGTCATAAGAGTCAACATAATGTTATTTGGAGATATGAATTATATCTATCTGTATTCGAAATAGATATCACCTAGCCTAAATCTCCAGCCCTCCCCCCCCCCCCCCCGAACATTAAATATAATTTGACTGTTATGGCACCTGCTAAAGAAATCAAATTTATTGGAAGTCAGTGTTGTTTTAATACCATGAGCCTACAGGTGTAACAATACAAATCTGGTAGAAATGATGATTAACCGCAATTTGAATCGTGCTTTAAATGCATAATTTCCTTTTGAGGGGGGGGGGGTTCTAATTTAAGAGACAGGACTCCGAAAGTGCCTGGATTCTTCCACATCCCACCTTATAGGGCTCAACTAGAATAGAGAGACAATAGCAAACAACAAATAACAAATCAACTGGAAACAAATAACGCAAATCACATTTCCTGAGTAGATACACAGAGGTCATAACCATATCATTGCTTTGCACGTTTCCTGTGAAATGTTTGGACAGACCCCATGACAAATATGGTCCACTGGTGAAAGAGGAAACCAAGATTGTGTTGTCCGAGAAATCACCGACCAAAATGAACGTCGGGTCTTTGACCGGTCTACACCATTGGATCCTCTTCTTTTAGGGCCTGTATCCATTGGTGATAAGCTAATTATCGGGCTCTTATTTATAGAATAAAATCCTGTTGATGTATATATTTCTCTCACTATTATACCATCTGTTTGGAGCCAGAAGGGTGATAACTCTGTGTTCAAGTATAAGAGTTAACGCTTTTTTCGTTCTAAACAGATGGCTCTTTTCATACAATGTACAGTACTACATGAATACTACAAAAATCTTATCAACTGGGCGAAAAACTGGCTATCTCTAGCCAAATCATTGCTTTTTAATTTGCATGTTTCAGTTAACCATTTCAATATTTTTATTGTTGCTTTAGCAAAATAAAAGGTCCTTTATATTACTATTCTACTCTAAATATATAAATTAAGATATTGTTATGATAATGTGTGATTGCAAGTTTGCAACCTCATACTTTCAACTAGGAGAAACCAAATCTTTGCTCTCAGTGAATTTTGGGCTATGGTATGTGACAAACTAATGTAATCGTATATTTGTGCAGCTGTAACTTTGAAGTATGAATGTCCTAAACAAACATATTTGATATTTCAAGAGTAATGGCATTCTTTCATGAGGATACTTAATCTTAAATTATAATTAAAAAACCGCACCTTAGGTATTGAAAGGATTGAAGCAATAAAGGAGAGCACTATTATTGCTGTGCCTTGATTAAACAATGGCAGAGTTTTGAGAAGGCTAAAATGTAAGGGAAACTCCATAACTTTCTATACCATTTTCTACACACAATTTTCTGGTAAAACAGTCCTGCAAGGCCGCAACTTGTTTCATTACAGATAATTCATCCAAGACTTCCCCTACAACTGGCTCTGGCAGTGATACAACGTGATTATCTACCGTCCAAATATTTAGAGATCCTATACATTTTCAAATCCGAGTGCCTGACTGTTAGTGCAGAAGCTTTTGTGAGATGTTCAATTACAGAAACAGGCTTAATCTCTTGTTTGTATGTCCGTCTAACGAAGGCTGACACTTGGCAAATCTTACGTATCCTTCAAAATATAAACAATGGCCAAGGGCTTTTGTAGATCTGCAAACTACATACAGGCAGACTTTGATCACAGGTGCATGTAAGAATGTTTTCAAGATATCCTACTCAAAGTGCTTCCTTCAAAATGGCCTCAGTCAGGAATTTAAAATGGTGTAGAAAAATACACAAATGTATTAAACCAAAAGGGCATTAAATCATGATGAAAAACGCCATTCTGACTCTAAGCACCGGTCGTCAGTCCTACAAGCTCTTCATCACCCTGAATGACATCACTCTGAATGTACGTCACATGACATTATCCTTTGGCATGCAATGCTATGTTCATGTATATCTTGTTCAATGAAACAGGCATGTGTTCTGTCACCGGAAGCACACCCACGGCATACATGTTCTTGTGGTTTGTAAGTGGTCAGAGTTAATTGGTTATCGCATAATTAGCTCACTTAGTAATTATGACGTTTTCAAAACACCTTTGTTTGGTAACTAATTGAACTTCCTCTCATTCAAGCAACATTAGTATAGCATTGTTCAACTAGATTCTCTTCCTTTTCTAAATGTTGTTAATATCTTGTAGCCAAATGGACATTAATTCATCACCTAAAACAGACTCTAAGCCCAACAGGCTCTGCACATTATTTAATTTTCCTAAGCCAGAATTAAAACATGAAAAATTGAAAACCAAAAAAAGCTGAAAAGACAACTGGTGCCCAAATTGGTTTTCTGGGCACATTCAATCTGTCTCTGTATCCATCTCCACAATTTGTTATATTGCAAAAAAGTGTTTATCATTAGTTATAGGAATATAGGGCCTCTGTGCAAATAAAATATTGTTGAAAAACCCTGCAGAAACCAAATTTACACGTTTCACCCCTTTCCGGAGCCTCTCCACAACAAGCGCTTTCGGTCAGTTTCCATCAGTTCTTATTAAATAATCTATCTTTAACTCTTACACCATATATGAAGAGGCATTGTCTATCCAAGCTGTTCTTTCTGTCTGTTGTTACAACCTTGAACCACCATTAAAAATGATGAACAGTCAGCTAGAAATCAATAGGAGATAGACTCGGCTCACCACACCACATTGGCACGTTAATGCAAATTATCAAGTAATAATTACAAGAATACAATGTGTATAAGGCCTTGGAACTTCCACAGATCCTTTTGAATGGTGTTCGCGTGGACTTTTTGTGACAAAAGTAGGCCATCGATCGTTGTCGTGTTTTATGGAATAAAGGATTCCCCATTCAATTATTATAATTTGCTACAGAATGGGGCACTTTCTATGACCTGACCTACATGTACAATGTATTGTATACCCTCTATACTTGTACAATGTTTATCTTTTTTATTCCTACCTGCAGAAGCATTTGACCCACTATCATTATAAAATCATCTGTTTGGAGCAACGAGAGCTTAATCCATGTACTTTAACACAGAGTTAAATCCTTTCTGGATCTGTATAGACGAGACGATTATTATAAAAACTACCATACAGTTGTTAAATGCTGTATGTAATATAATAGTACATATAATTGAGCAAGAAAACAAAAGACTTTTAATTCTAATCATCTTGATATGTATATGTCTATCCAGGGATATGAATGACTGGCCTTGATATTTAAAGGTGATCAGCTTATATTAGATTTCATTATAAAACAATTTTGCCTGATGTCTCTCGTTCTAAAGTTCTGTATTTACCATAATTAAATATCTAGGTAAATACAAGGAAAAAGGTATATTCAAGAACTATTTTCAAACTATAAACTTTCATAAAATATAGCCCAGGCACAAGTTGTTAAACCATTTAACTCTTGAATACTAAATTCACTCATTGCCATCTAGGCTTAATTATACACAAGCCACCCAACAGAACGGTTTACTATCATATATTCAAATTTAATGCATACTTTTTGAACAAATGTTATTTTTTTGAAAACCTGAAAACTTGCCAAAGGCTTGCCACACATAACAACAAAGTAATGTATGCAGACCGGATTCCAAGTATTGTAGTTCATTCATTAATAACAGGATAATGGAATAACTACTAGGTCCCCAGGAAAGAAGCGTCCCTAAACTTGTATGTGTGTAAACCGGTCTGTATGCATGGTTAACAAGGTTCATTAAATTAAAAACCAAAGATACTTGTAGAATATTGTATAAGGAATTTGAATGCTATTAAAAAAATCCATATAATTTTAAGACAGAGGATCGTACGATTATGATTGTTAGGTTCTTGTGACCTTTCACCTTTCCACAGGAAACGGAATCAGGGCAGAATTATTTGGATAAAGAATAAGAGTAAAAGGCTGGGATTTCCTGAGATTAAATCAGGCATGCAACAAATAAATATCTTCAGGGGACATCTTAACATAAATACAGCCATTCTGCATGTCCTCTGGTAGATTTAATTGATGACTACCAGAACTCAGAACAGCGCAAGAAAAAAAATGTGGGTTACAGGTACCTCATATAAACCACATATATATATACAGTATGTAGGCCTTTACAAAAAATATTAATAAATACAATTAAAAAGAACAATGCTTGGAGATGTTTAATCAAGTCTATTTCACACTGAAAATAATAATCTTAAAATTTCTTCAATAGTACACTCATACCCTATTCCCTCTTCTGCTATCAAAAGATAATAGGCCTCCTACGCAATGATCACACTCTCAGTATACAGATGTGCATTGAGCCATCATTAAAAGGCATATTTTATGATTATTCACAAACTAAAGTATCCAAATTCCAAACAAAGCTTGTTTACAGCAAGAAGTTAAATACATCAATCAAACATATAAATCAAATAAGCAGACCAATAAATATGCTTTAAAATAAAAACAAATTGCAGAATTACATCAATCAAAAATTAACAAAAGGAAAAGGCATGTAAACACAAATAAACAGAGCTAAGATGCAACGAGGCAAACAAATCTGTGCAGCAACCCGCAGAGAAGTTAATTACGTCTTTTATTAGAATTCGTCAAACTGACAGTCACTCTTGGTTAACTTTGAAAAGACGAGAAATTGTAAATATTTATATTTGGAGTTGTTTATTTGCAGTCTCGTTAGTAATGACTGCAAGGTTTGCTTGGAATTTTATTTTGGTGATAAATTTTCTCTCAAGGAATCCCGAGGGAAACAGATGAATGGCTTGCTGTTCTATGATGCATCATTATTGACAATTTGTTGTCTCTATCTCTACACGTACTGCAGATAAATTGCAAAGTAATATTTTCCCTGAGCCAATCAATAATTGTCCCCCCCCCCCCTATTTGCCTGCCCCTCATAAAATGTTGGAATTATATGATTTGGGCCTGGTTAATAACATCTTTAAGTTTAACATGAAACTTACTCCAAAAGAATGTACAAATGCACCATTTTTCAAACTCAAATCTCATTTACCTGTTGTTATCTCTACTTTTAGGACACTAATGAACAAATTTATCATGCATACACTAATGCATACAATTCCAGAGTCTGGCAGATGGGCAATAATTCTAAAGTATATGAATTAACTTCCTTCCGGTTCCAAACAGATAACATAAAGTTTGAGTTTGTTTTGGAGATGACTTCCTGTTTATCTCTCTGATTCTTCTACAATTAAAAATAATATGATTACTATTTGTAGTATTACCTGAACTTCAAAGTTGATACTGTAACTTTAATTTACCTAAAAATAGACTCACTGATTGAGAGACAGAGTAAAAGAGAAATTACAATATCATTCTGGAAATGATTCTTGACAAATCACAGTCCAACAGATTACCCCTAATCCTTCTCATAAGACTGGGATGACATTCTCCAGCAGTCGACCCCATGACTGCTCATCCAAACAACAGACAAACATATGTCATGATGGTATGAGAAGATACACCAATCTTTCATGTCATGTCCTTCCGGAAGAAAGTAGTCACATTTGAAAATAAACAAATGAAAACTGGGCCCACTGGAAGATTAAAGTGAGCTCCTCTCTCCTTCGACCCCATTAGTGCATCCAGAAGGCTTCTAAAAGCCATCAAACATCATGAAGATATGATTAAATACTATTTATGGCTTGATTTATTTGTGAGGACCCAGATAAAAAATGCCATTAATGTGTACCGAGACAGAAGGCGCATTTATACTGTCAAATACCTCATTTTGAAAAGTCGCGATGTTTCGTGCACCCGGTTACACTTGTGCTGAAACATCACCGACGGAGCTGTTCAGCGATGTTTTGGCGTGTTTCGGTTGGTAATGCGCATGTGCAGTCTTCCCGACCTTTGACCCCGGCCTGCTATAAGATTTTTAGCGCGCGCAATTTCCAGCTAGCGCTATAGCTAGCTAAATAGCGATACATCCCATGCGCATGCATGCGATATGTTTTGTTTATCTCGCGTGTAGTATTTGAGGCAAGAGTGGATAAGTTACGAAGTACGGACTACGGCTGCTGATTCAGTTTTCCCAAATTCAATCGAAATCTAGTAGTAAAAACGATATGGGAAGGTTAAGAAAATCATCGTTGTTAATTGGAATTATGAGAATTCTCCCTGCCTCCACATCGAAATCAAGAACTTCATCTCATCATCAGTGGCAATGGGAATTGTTCACTTCCATATTAATTAATCTAACAAAACACTCAAATACTACTACTAGACAGATATGGCCAGACGGGAATAACGAAGATTGAATAAAGGATGAGTTAACGGAATTGGAACAAACGGAGCTGAATGAACGGATAACACGCGCGACGATGGAAATGCTATAAATATCACACGGGAAGAACGTGGTTTAAAAGAGCGCGGGTAACAATCCGGAAGTGCCGAAAGTCACGTGCCTAACATCGCGATGTTACAACTGCGAGCGGTTATACTTGCCAAACACGCCAAAACACGCCAAAACACGCCAAAAGATCACACTTCGTTTTGGAATGTTTGGGGCTTGGCATGTCTGCCGGTAAAGCGTAGTTGCCCTTGGTAACATCGCGGCCAGGCTCCGGTTTGGCATTTTTTGGCGTGTTTGGATGACAGTGTAACTGCCCCTACAGGCATGTTCCTATCCTGGCCAGCACTTTTAATGTCAAATGATAAGTAAAATGATATTGTCGACATGTGCTCTTCTAGCAACTTTCAAAGATAAACCTGGGGGTGTTTCACATAGATCCTAAGTTGAACTTTTCTCTAAGTTGGACTTAACAATTATAGAAATCCATTAGCATCTTTGAAAATATTTTGTAAAAGTTATTTGAAAAGGTGTAAAATGTTGATTCAAATCATTCAGATTTTCTATTATCAAGGAGATTTCATGTTCTTGATGTGAATTTTGAAAAGTCAAAAATACTTGAGATTTTGCTTTTAAATATACTTATCCTAAGGCTACAAATTTTTAAGTTCGACTTAGGATCTTTGTGAAACACATTAGTCACATATACCAGGATGCAAGGAATTTGTTTCAATAACTTTATTTCAATAAATTAGATCAAGAATTATTAATGTTATTTCTACCAAAATATGCAGACATGACAAGGCAATAATCAGTGTCTCATTTCTAATTTTGATGTAGGTCATCTTTTGAAACAACATGTTTTCATAAGGATTTCTTCCCTTATGATATCATCCATCTGTTATTCTTTCTTTTTTATGCTAGAAACACCTCTCCCTAGATGCAAGCAACCTATATTTCACACTTTACAGTTCATTCTAACTCACTATTACTCACCATTTAACTAAATAAAACTCAAGACTGGTGACTCTTCACTTCATGATAGGATTTTGTCTTCTATGAAAGACTGACCTACAAAGTTAAAGTTAACCATTCACCAAAACAATGTTTTGCTCTTGATGAAAGAGGTTCCATGTGGCTATACTGTATTAAAATTTAAAAAATTAAATATCCCTTTTACAAAGAGATATTGCAATTTAAATACATTCTCGGTGAACAGTAAAATGTCTTGTTGAGTAGACTAGTTAATGGAATTGTGTTATCCTTTATTTTCTTTATACTCCTCGGCCGTTTACATACACAATGGCGGGTTAGAAAAATATGAGCTACACATTTTTTAAAGAAGACAATCACTACCATGAGAATAGGATTGGAATGTTTCCTTTATAAAAGTTGTTATATTCCATTTTTGTTTTCACTTCATGAAAAGTCTTTATAGATCTATAAAGTTATGCTGACCATGTGCTTTATACACATACCACTGCACCTGTTGGACAGCATACAGAAAAATATTGTTCAACTTTAAACTCAGCCTAAGTGTAATGAAGGTCAGAAGGAGTGACCCATTTAATGGGTTGTTATTACATATTCAATAGCTAATGCAATTATTTACTATTGAAGAAATCTTTTTGAAATTCCACCCATTATTTTCAGAAAACACCCTCCAAAAATAAACCTTTGGATAGAAACTGATGCATTGGGAACTGCTACTATGATATTGAGTCATCGACCCAACTTCTTACTCTATGTTCCTTTAAGATTCAGAAGTGAACTGCTGCAAATTGACTCTAATACTAATAGCTCCTTAGAATGCAAATGATTACAGCTCAGGAAATCTGATAGTCACATTAGCTTAATAGATATAATTTAAAGTAATTAAATGACTCACTGAAAAAAAAACTTTGCGGGTAGAATTTAGTAGAAACACCTAAATTGGCGATACTTGGTTCCTGCTTAACTCGTTACTTTGTTGTGATGAATAGAGCTATCCTCGTATCTGACTCATGCCAATGTCAATGTGTCACGTTGGAAACGATTAAGCTATCTCTTCCATGTGATGGCTACTCTTTGAACTTTCATTTTGAAAGATGAGATAGGAAATTGCTTCCAAACGAATGTGTTGCTAACAAAGATAGTAATAATAGGCTAAAGGCATGGTTAGATGCTACAAGTTTATGTTAAAGGTTATCTTAGGTTGTGATTATGAAGGAGAAAAAAGAATCATCCAACTAACTGAACTAAGGATCAAATGTATTCTAGACTTGATGATAAGGCTCCCAATATAATATTTCTCCAAACAATTTTGATGATATTTTTAGGTTATTTTCAAGTGACTTCTCTCACTCATGAAATAGACATCCAACATTGTCATCACATATACATTCTGACATACATGTACAGTAGAATGATAATAATAATAAAGATCTGGGTTTATATAGCGCTTATTGGATTCATTCACGCACAATGTGCACCATCTCCACTTCTTGGGGAGTATTCCTACCATATGGTCATCGTGAGAGCATACTGTCTGGCAATTACTAACACAAGTGCTTTCATCATCCTACCTGGTCCCCATTTCTCTCTTGGGTATTGAGTGGCAAATAGATGCCTTGCCAAATGACATTAGTGCCATGCAGGGGATCGAACCCACGATCTTTGAATTCAAGTCAAGTGCTCAAACCACTTGAGAAATAAAACACTGGCTAAAAATATCCACTACTAATGTCTTTCAAGCATAGGCCTCAGGTACGTTACGTACGTATGCCGATGTGAAGAGAAAGGAGTCCAAATATTAGTGTACATAAAAGTCAAACATGTAAGGTTGTTAGACATAGGGTTGCATAATCCCCTAAATTAACAAAATATGACAATTTTAAAAATCTTGCCTGCCAAAAATATAATGTTAAACATTTGATTGTCAAATACATGTCAGGGTGAGGTCTTCTGATGACACAATCCTGGCTGAGGTCAGATGTATGATTAACCTATCATTATTTGTCATTACTGCCAATGTATGTCAGGAAAGTGTGGGAGAGGGTCTGTAACAGAGGCCTAATTGACAATGTTTCACATCCTAATTACTAATGTCTGCCAAAGCTCCATGATGTAATGATGTCATCATATTTGTTTACCGGCAATGTACACTACATTTATTTATATTTTTTTAATTTATCCTATCATATCTTTGCAGAAACACTGTAGTATCTGAAATACAATTGCGTCTCAAGAGCTTTAAAAAAGAAAGAATTCTATTTCACCAATATACAATAGAAATATTCAAGTAGCATTCAATTAAATAATACTTTTATTATATAAAAGCAAACTGTTTTTGCTTCCTTTTTTTCCCCATAAATCTATCAAAAAAAAGGCATTACTGATTAGAAATATATGCCAATACACAGTGGTGATTCTATTTCTAGATGGAAAGGGGGGGGGGGGGGTGGGCTCAAGCCAAACAAAATTTCTTCAAGCCCCCGTCCCCCCACCCAAAAAATAAAAATGTGAGGCACATGTAGAAATTAATGCAAGAACCCCAAACGCTTGATACATCTCAGAAACTACAGTACATCTTTATTTTAAACTTGACCCTGTTGTCCGAAGAATATTTTACGATCGATTATAAATACACATCAATCAGTCAATCTCAAGAATCAACCTACCAGCACAAAAAACACCACATATTACTTCCAAAGTGCATATAATTTTGCACTACATGTATCAAGTTACATGGAAACATATCCTTAGGCATGGTATACCCAGTGATGTATCACAATCATATCCTTGTGGCCTCAACAGACATATGACCATCTCAACCAAAATGCTTCCTAAGGGTGCGTTAAGGCAATTTTTTAAAGCTAGAATCACAAATCAAAACAACGTTAAAAAACACAGTTACGTCAGGAGAGCGTTCAAGCAATTTTTCATCAACGTTGATTCTCGCTCATTTCAAGCCCAGCCACTGCTCATCACACTGTGCAGTTTGACCCAGGAAGTAAAGGTCAACTTTGCCACG
>JAVYIG010003248.1:0-82500 GCA_035222895.1 Strongylocentrotus droebachiensis | reverse complement strand
TTGTCTGTTTGGAGCCAGAAGGGTGTTAATTTAATTCTGTTTTAAATTATATGAGTTCCCAGCTCTCTTGGGTATGACACTAGATTTCAACGTTTATCTCCCCTATTTGGTTTGTTTAGCAACTTCATTCTGATAAAGCTTGCAAATAAATAACTTCGGTAGATTCTCCAACATAAATTCATGACATAGAGAAACAAACAAAATTCACACACCTTCAAAATAGCCATGGGCCCAAGACAAAACTTGTTTCTAAATAAGAAGATTGCCTTAACAGGTTTATTAGCCTAATAAAATAAGCCTTAAAGTCAATTACGTCAACTAGAATAGAGCTCAAAAAGATTTCCCAGTGATCTATTGTACTGTTTACACCCACACCATTCATGCTTGGACAGATTTCAAGAAAAGCCAGTTCTGCCTTTTAATAGATACAGATATAGATTATTTACACAGCTTCGAGTGGTTCAGATTTACATAGGATCTGAGAGCAATGTAAACATTGGGGCTACAATCAATAGAGATTTGTAAAGCATTGTATAAGGTAAGCTATGCTGCACATGGACCCAATCAAAGAAATATCTCTCTCTTTGCCATTGTTTAAACTTGTTAAAAGTGAATCAATGAATGATTGATAACCTGATACTCAAGTCGATGTTCATATACATGTAGTCTGGGGCCTAAAACTATAAACATTTTCAGAATTAGAAACGTATTAGTGCTGATAATAGTCGACTCAAAGGGATCTTCAAGGAATCAACAACTATCCCCTGGATGATCACCCTCTGGAAAACTACCCCTGTACCACTACATTGTACATTGTACCTCTGGTCTTAAACCATTGCCTACTGGTACCTGGTGGGTCCTGTATTAAACCTAAGGGGGTATAAGCATTCTGAAGTTTATAGGTTCAGAAATGTCCCCTAGCCTAGGGGGTAGTTCTTAACCTAAGGTCAAGAACAGCCCCTCCCTGCAGATAACTACATAAAACTAAATTACAGCACCTGTTAAGTACACCCTGTATTTGTCATTGTGTAATTGTGAGGGTAGTTGTGAGGGGAAGGAGGGAGGGGGAGGAGGGAGAGGGAGAGGAAGGGAAGGGGAAGGGGAAGGGGAAGGGGAAGGGGAAGGGGAAGGAGGAAGGAGGAAAGGGGGAGGGGGTAATTTTCCTACACATTTAAATGTGGCGTTATCCTCTAGTAGTTTCTGGGAAATGTTATTGCCAGGAGGGGAGAGGGTCAATTACTTGAGGGCATTTGTTGGGGGAGGGGTTGGAAGTTATCCTGATAAACTAAAAGAATACTTGAATTTCAAATCCAAACAGGATATGATGAGATAATTTCAACAAAGTTTATTCTTAAACTTAAAGGAGACTTCTTTGCAAGCCCCAGTAATAGGTGTTTATGTTTATTCCATGCAATTTCAGTTAGCTTATGATAATTAACATCATTTTCCAAAACATAAAAGATAACATATTTTCCAGGTTACATCCCCTGGTTAACAAACAAAAAATCTTTAGATATCAAAACAGAATGTATCCATATCAATTAAAAAAAGTTTGCCTTGGTGAACTTTAAAAAGATAGCTATCACAAGACTTTAGCTCAGTTGAAATTAAAAATGACTGTCTTTGTTTTATTAGATCATTACGATATATATACTACACACAAAAACATAATACCCTGCATAACCCTGACCAACATATAGAGTATCGTAATGACATTATTTACACTGTGCTTATTTGTTATTTCAATGCACTCATGTCTACAAAATTAGCAACTTTATGGTGCGTAGTGAAAAACAATTGAGTGCTAGTGGCTGGAGGGAAGTGATTCATGCATGTCTGCACATGGAAAATATTTATAGTAATTATTATCCAACAAAAACAGCATATTCAACTCAATAAAAACTGTTTCAAATCCAATTAGTTTCTATAGAACTAGGTCATCTGCCTAGACTGCATGGTACTGGAGTTATTATATTTCATCTGTATGGCTCGTGATTTGCTTTCAAATGTGGGTTTAGTTTCATATCACATACTAAGTTTTCATTGAGCTACATAATCACAATAACCGAATTTTAAAAATACATTCGGAACATCCCAAAAGAAAATTGATTTACGATAACAATAACCAACAAATTATGACCCTTTCAAACCAATATACTAGCTAGCCAGCTGCACAGCGCGCAACGGAACCACACCAAAGTCTTTGCCCTATCCACCGGCCATGCAAACCACACAAAACCCCACACAAGTCCATCACAAATTCACTCGTTTTACGCACGAAATACAACAGGACATTCATTATAAACCAAAATATATTCTTACCTTTACATTGGACTTCAATTATTGGCATCCATAATGCCAAGATAAAGATGACATGAAGATACATGATGTTAGACTACAACTTTGATCGTCACACGACGATCAGCTGGTTTTCAACTTGAGCGGGGCAAATATGCGTACTCACAGTACACATGCAGTGTGCAAATAATAATAGAAAAGAGCGAACTCTTTCGTTCGTTCAGAATATAAGTGCGCTCCGCGGTGCACGCACTCGAAGGAAAGATCGCATCCATGGATGGATATGCCGATGTCTTCCACGAATCATCTCATGCTCATCATGACATCATCGTACATTCCATTTTCATTTGTAACTTTGTATCATAATGATCGGGGGCAATCGGAAAAAAATCAAATGAATAATTTATCCTAGATTAAACTTTCGAGCCTATACACGACGGTCACCTCTCTATAAATGCTATAAATGAAAGAGCATTTTCTTTGAGACTGAAGACTAGACGGGAAAACCGTTAAATGATTCGCAGTTGTCAGAAAGTTGTTATGTCCCGCCCCCCCCCCCCCCATTCATTGAATCATTTTGGTCGCTATTTTAGGACGATTGAATGGGATTTGGCACGGGAGGCGTGGACCGGTAATTATTCCCTCATTCCCCCCCCCCCCCTTCCTCCCTTTCAGGGCCACGTGGACTCTAAAAAACATCTTTCTGATCCCATGTGATGCCTTAATGAAGCGGCCTCGCAAGTTGAGAGTCTGAGTCCCCCTTAAAATCATTTAAAATTGTGGGAGGAACGAACGGATGGGGATCTGGGGTGGTCCTGATATATTATGGGCCTGTAAAACTTGTCATTCCTTCGCATTTTCGAAGCGAACAAGCACATTTTTTGGCCAGTAAAAATTATAATTACTTTGCATTTTCGCAGCGAACAAGCAAGGTATATCGGAAAGGGGATGTTGCTTCCCGCCTTCCTCCTATAGGAAGCCTTGGGGGGGGGGGGGGGGGGAGATATGTTCATTACTGTTTTTAGAAACATGCATCCTATGTTTGGGAGGGGATGGTCCCATTTAAATCCGACGGAAAATTGGAAAACTCAAACCTCAAAACCTGTTTGATCTATTCATTTGACTGTTTGTTTGTTTAATTATGTGGGATTTTTAAAAACGTTATTTATTTGTTTGTCCGTTCTTCGTGTCCCACCCAAATAAGAATATTTCTTCAGAAATAAATTGTATAAACAAAATCTATTTTATTTGAAGTTTCATTATGTTTAGTCTATAATTATACTCCCATAGTATGCTGCATGTCCCTTTCCAACTCGGTGCCCCTCTTGCAAAAAAGAGTGCCCCAACTTAGTGAACACCCCCCCCCCCCCCCTCCGGCCCCCGTAAGTGCACTCTATATACAAGGTAAACTTGTCTTTCCTTTATCTGGTATACCATTAGTTTGAACTCATTCATGACAACAACAAAACACATTTTAGGCAACCGTCTGCTTCGTTTGCTGTATTCCAACAGTGATTTTCTCCCAACATAAAGTTACATAAAAGATATATACGGGGTTTGTATACGATGTCAATATGTCTCCGCCCCATACAACCCCACGCCCACGACTAAAATGAGCCCTCCCATAATAGCATATAATTAAGTGCCCCTTAAATGATACGATTTTACTTAAAGACGATTGCCCATTTTGGGGGGTAAATAGATAGCCCGGGCTTCCGTTTAATAGGTGTGTTTTATTCAATCATTGCTGCATTTTAGTCTGAGAGAAACGGAACCAATTCATTTTCGGTGTCTGCTCCTCCAGAAAAGAAAAACATATTCCTTCCAAACAATACCTCACCTGCGAGAGAATAATTTGGTGTAAAATTGCAGATTGTATTTGCCCTACCTATTCGTGACAAATTTTTAGTCCTTGTAAATGCATCTTTATACAAACAAAAATTAGCCCATGATCTTCATATAGCCTATAAGGAGAATAGATAGGATACAACAGATTTACGTCCAGTCGCCAAAACGTATAGCATTTTGGCCCTTCTGGATTAATCAAAGAGAAAACAAATTACATCAAGGGAATAAATTATGACAGCAATAAAAAGTACAGTATTAAATACTTGGGGCATTTTCTGTTACACTGTCCAGAGGGCCAATGATAAGGTTGGTTTCTGCGGGGGAAAATGCCGTTCCGGTTACCATGCAAACTCGCATGAACTATCAGGGTATATCAAGCATTAGGCCAATAAATGAACTAATAACAGGGCAGTCAATTAGTGAAAAGAACAATCACAGTGAATACGTGGTCAATAACAATGTACCTTCTAGCTAATAAATCCCAGATTAAGAAGAAGAATAAAAAAGAACAAGAAACAGATGATTAAACTTCTACAAACCTGTAATCTTTTCAAAAAATATTATCATTTATTAATTTCCCGGCACAGTGATTGTATATCGCCGAGTTCTTCAACAATATTTCATGAAAGCTAGGTCAACTTTGTCGCATTATATAAAACAGTAATTGATTTGACGACATTCAAGGTTTATGACGTTGGAATAAATGGGTGTTTACATCAACAAGAGAAAATCAACAGATATTTGTTTTCTTCGGCTCAGAAGTTTTCGTGGATCAGTTGTTCAAAGCAACTTTTTTGATTGATTGTTCCGCCATCGTGACGTGGGTGGCGGTTTCAATAGTAAGAATTCTATAAATGCGGGTATAAATAAAATTACGGCATAGTATTGGAAAAATATTCACATGTTGTTTGTATTTGTTGTATCAACCCTTATTTTATTACCTGTTTATCAAAATAAGAGTGTTTACAAACTTCACACTGATATGTTGGGCGGCCTACAATAATGTTGGACGTATTATTATCTGCCATTGGGCATTGATACCAAGGAAATGTTGGCAATAAAAACGATGTCACTCTTGTGAGTCATTTCCTCTCGTTTCTGGTATTTATCTTTTGATGGTCAAAGAAAGGAAACGGTTTTCCATCGAAGAGGTGATAAAATTGTTTCGCTACGATGTTCTGAAATCATTCTAATTGTTGGTTCTCAGGCGACCACACTCATACAATTTGGAAAGTTGTCTTCGGACAAGAGTTGTGCTGTATTTGACGAGAGGTGGCGTACCTTCTATAAAGTTAACGGAGAATCAGCTGATTTGTGTTTACATTTTCGTGCTGTCGACTCGACTGTGCGTGCACGCGCACACAGCTCAGTGATTCATACACTAGTCATAAAACTGCCGTACCGGTACCCGTACCCCGCGCTAGTTTGTGATCTTTTTCGTATTATACTGTACGTTACATGCGTATCGTACTTTGCTCGAGAACGGAGAGATTCGCGATCGAGTAGTGAATTAGGAGAAAGATGGATGGAATTAAACCCCTTTACAAGGGATTCCAAGCTGTGATTTTCGTGCTGGTTGGAATATTATTTATCACAGATCATTGTTTAGGTAAGCCATGGTTATGATTTTACATAAATATGTTTGTAGTGTTTTGAAATGATGATGTTGTGCCGACTTTCAAAGAACGTGTGAGGATCGGTCATGAGTGTGTTCGCTTGGTGGGATTACCCTCGGCTCGGGGAGACGGGGATACGGGAAACCGATGGGCTCCCCTCGATCAACGGGTGGTCCGATGGTCGAGGTCTGTAGACTAATAATATAATAGTACTTTAGTAGCAATTGATCTGCAAATGGCAATGGTGGCCCTAAACATTTGACGTTTTGCAGGTTGTCGTATTAAAATCCAACCTCTGATATGTTTCAACCCAACAATATCAGAGTTGTTGTATAGAAAATGACATAGATCTAGATCTAGTCTAGACTAGTCTACAAAATGTAAGATTTGTTGGACTTTTAATCAGTATAGATCTAGACTAGGTCTAATTCTCTTTGGAATCAATTTGCATGCAGACCAACAGAACAGATACAGTTTCATGATTCTAAAATGTTTAAGTTGTCATTCTTTTTTTGTTAAGTTATACAATTTGTTTACAGTTGAATATGCAATTGATTGTCCATGTTATACTTTCCATGTTATACAAGGTCAAGAGAGAGAGAGAGAGAGAGGGGGGGGGGGGGGGTTACTACCTGTTGAAAATGCAGATTGAAAAGTCAATCCACTAAGAATTCATTGAAAGCATGAGTGGACACACAACATGACATTTACTTGGTAGTCTACTCTTTTATTATTAGTTTACCCCTATAATTGATGATGCTATCTTTGATTTTTTTGTTTTAGTCTATTTGTATCAAACTAAAAATAAAGAATTCCTTTTTAAAATCATCTTAAATATCCCTTTTTTTCAATGCTAAACAAAACATTGGTAAAATAAAAAATTAACTTTCATATAATTTTAAATAATAACTACGGTACATGTACTTCGCGTTCTTTGGTAACCTATACATTTTGCTAACATGTCAAGGATACCCTTAAAGTTGGTTCTCATGATTATACTAGTGTGGTCATGTGGCAAAGGTGATTTTCAACGACGTAATTTGTTGTATTTCCTGATTGGAAATCACATTTTCACAGTCCGATGCATCATAATCAATGCATACCCTTGGCCTTGGGTCCCAAAGGGGTTTATTACACAGTTAAACAATTTTTTTTTTTTAAAAGGGGGAATTATCCCTCAATGGTTCAAATCATACAAGTATAAATAGAATCTATGAAATCACACTAAATAGCAACATGTGCTTTTAATTTCTATGTAGGCGAGTGCACATGTTTTTTTTAAACAGCTGTCCAGGATGCCATGTATACATGTACATGGAAAGAAAAACTAGAGTTCCTCCTACACAAGTACAGTCACGTTTCATTATTTACATAGTGCACTACACAGTAATTGAGCCAAATTCTAGGAAGAACAGTTCTATGAGGTATTGAGGGGGAGGTGGTGGACTTTAATACTAAATATGGTCAGACTCAGACCATTGAATGGGCTATTAAGCAGAATAGTTGGTTACTTTCAAAGGAGATCATGTCTTTATCCATTTGCTGTTACAAACTTATTACAGCACAATGCATCATTGTACAATGGAAGCTCAAAGGGGTCCTTTACATACATTGTACATAGTGCTTACCAGTGTTTGTACCCCAAAGGAAATCAAATAAATCCCCATTATACAGTCTAATGAAGATCTACATGTAACCATCAATTGAATTCTTTGTGTTTTAGTGTGGCTAATGGACTGATGAAGTGTAACCTACATGTACCTGTATTAGCTTCATTGTTTAAAAACCACAAACTTTGCAGTTTGGTCAATACACTGTAAATGTTACTGATCCTGAAACCACAATGAGTCACAGAAAGTTTGAAGTCCACGTGATGAAATTGACAATCAGTATCACTTGCAAATCGTAATTAGGTCTACAGGATCTACATGTACATTTTACAATATATATTCTGTCAAAGCTATTTAAACTTAACTTTTATTGTTTGTGTGATCCAACCTATCCATATTGTGTATTGTAGTTCTGGTATGTGATAGATTATTTAGACAAGTTATTTACTTTCGGAATTGGCAGGCAAAAACTTTATTACCATATGGGTATGTCTAATCGGCCATCTGCTCGAAAAGAATGACATAACTCATGACTGACTGAACATATTGTGTTGTATCTTTGCAAGGTGTTCGAGTCATTGGTACAGGCAGAGTTGTATTATTATTCTTCACTGGACATGGAGTTTTCATTTGTAAGGTTTTAGCCACAGCCACTTTATTTTTAATGAAAATTTGTAGAAAGTCAGCGAAGAAAAGAAAGTATTTTTAGGCTTGATTAATCAGCGAGAATGTGAAATATTAGACAGCGACAATCAAAAGCTTGATAATTTGATATTATTTGTAAATACAGTCCATGTATGTGGTGTGATTCACCTGTATGCATGTTCCTGGACATAATGGCCCAAATTCACAAAGGAGGTTTGTCGACAAACCTTGGTTTTTGTATGTCATATGACGCGTTTTTACGCGTTTTTTTTAAAACCTGGTTTGTAAAGATCAAAAGGAGGTTTGGCGAAACAAAAGAAGGTTGGTCAAGGTTTGTCGACAAACCTCCTTTGTGAATTCGGGCCCTTGAGTTTAAATCATTCACCATCATTAACTCATCTGGTGTCTCCAAGCTAAGCTTGCAGAACATACATGTAACATGGGACAATATCTAAACTATGGTAGGCTATTACATCATTCATGTGACAGAATATACCAGTAAGAAATAAACAGTTCACTGCTTAGTCATGATATATCAGTGACATATTTTAAACGTACAACTACATGCTTCAAATGCTCTTTTCTTGCCTTTCTACTAATACATTAAAGTTATAAAACAACACTTAACAATATGTTACTCTTAATTCTAAAGATTTTGTTAAAACATATTTAACGAGTAAAATATTAGTTCTACGTGTATCTGATTAATCGCATGATTCATGACTCCTCCCAAACTCCCAGAGAGCTAGGTTTCTATTCTGATATAGAAGGATATCTTTTGAAGTATACCTCTAAAACATTCTTGCCTTTCTACTAGGCCTACTTTCTACCAATAAACAAGTGATAAAACAATACTTAACAATTTGTTACTCTCAGTCTCAACTATAAGAATTTTGTTAAACAAATTGAACCAGTAAAATATTATTTCTATGTGTATCTGATTAATCACATGATTCACGCCAAGCATGACTCCCAAGCTCTCCTAGAGAGCTAGGTTTCTATTCTGTTATGTTTGGAATAGAAGGATCTCTTTTGTCAAGAAAGAAAGAGAAAATGTCCGACACCATTATATCTGACCTTGTAGATAAAAGAAAGAATTTCAATGCTCACGTAATGTTTACAATGACGTCAGACCGTCTTCAGTATGAGAAGGTCTTTAATGTAACTTTTTTTTTTAAATGTGGATTTATTTGTAAGTAATGCTTGATCAAAATAAAATGATGAAGAAATCAAGAACACAATCAGGAGACGTTTGGGGTCTCTTTAGAAATGAAAACATAATCTTTGGCTCTGAATAAAGAGTAATATTTGGAAAATGTTATCTTAAAGATTTGTTTTCAGTCTATTTATTATTTAATTCTTTGTTGCTACATTTCACCCGAAACTTGTAAAAGTCTTTTCCTTCACTAGTAAGTAACCTACATGTATGCTTGGCTTGGCCTGAACCCAAGTTGCTGTTCTAAGGTAAAAGGCTGTATCCTTTTTGATACAATAAAAGTCTGATAAAAGGAGTAACGACACCGTTGTCTGTGACCCTGTGGATAAAAGAAGACCAGAATTTATGTCCTTACTTTATGTTTACATTGACGTCACTAGATGAGAAAGTCCCTATGCAAGGGTAGATAGATAACAATGGGTTATTTTGCTTCAAAAAGCGAACGTGATCATTGTGATGGAAGTAGAAATGGCATGACTGTTTTCACTATGTACAAACAATATATAGGCTACAAAAATCACCTGGTGGATAAAAGTACATATACCTGTACATGTAGATTACAAAAATAATCTTTGCTGTTTTAGCAGCACTTGGTATCCACTATCCAGCATACATGTACATCCTGTAAGGCAGAGCCACTATTTTTCCACACCACCTCTCCACCACCATCCCCTCAATAGCAGGGGAGAAAAGATCAATACAACTTTATAGGTCTATTGTTTTTGCCATGTTATTGGAGCCTGAAAATAAAATTACAGGAATATTGGCAGAATAATTTTACCAGTATGTCTTTGGCAGTATCTTTCACAAACTGTTTATCACATTCTTGATAGACTTCTGTTTAGAGAGTAGGGAATGATACATTATGTGAAGTAAAAATAGGAATGAAATTAGAATGAAACATTCTTATCTTTCTGGTTCTGTACTACTTTCCAATTCCCGTATTTGCTGGCTCAGCGTTGGTATTTTACAATGGGAAAACATTGCCATTTTCTTTTGGTTATTTTTGTCCATGGTACAGTGGTCTGTTCAATTAAAATTCAAGTGGAAAATTGATGTGGTGACTTTGCATTTAACAGTCCCCAGAGTGTCTACCATAACAATAGGATGCTTCATCTGTATAATAATATCATACATGGACCTCTATATGTTTTTTGAGGATGGACGTCATCACAGCACTTGTATTTCATGCCTAGCTCAATATTGATTCAGTCTGTGTCTGCCCTTTTGGAAGTGAACAAATTTCAGGGCTGCCAGTTTTTCGCAGTAAACATGTTTGGGGACAGTTAGGGACCATGCAAGCGAGAGATTTGTGTGCAGTCCCATGATTCCAATGTGACTGTGAGTGATTACGAGCTTGACAGGGACTTGGGATCGTGATGAAACATATTGCAGAGAGAGAGAGTGAAAAAAAGATAGAGAGAAAAAGAGGGAGAGGAAGAGAAAGAGTCTAGAGAGAGGGAGAGAGAGAGAGAGCAGCGGGGCGAGGGAGATGAGAGAGATAGAGAGGGTGAGAAAGACTAAAAAACCTCTATAGAAAGAGGGACACTTTTCTCAAGTTTTTTTGATGGCACATTATTAACCTCTCACATGATATTCGGTAAACCTCAGAATTTTGGTGAAAGAATAATTTGAAAAAAGAAAGGATAGAATATAATAGTTTGATTAATTTCGCTGTACACTTACTACTGTACTGTAATGATTATCTAGCATGCATGCACGTGTACATGTACGTGTATTGCTGATTTAGTCAATTTTCAGATGATTATTTTTAATCTCTTTTAGGGTGGAGTTGCACCTGTAATCCCGGAAGTCATTATTAACATGGCGATTGAATACTGTAGCCCTAATTCATGAAAAAATGTACATCTTCTCTTAATACAATACACATACAGTACATGTACTGTACATTTACATTCCCATATTGTCTGTCTTTTATTCCTTCTTTCTTGTTGTTTTGTTTAACACAACTGCAAAACTTTCTTGTAAGGCAATTTCAATAGTCAATACCCTTGTCCGTCACTGAAGTATGCGATATGGGCTTTTCAGCAGGGTATTCAAAATGCCTATGAATTGATATCTCCAAAGTGTTTACGAAGTTTACGAACATGTTTTTTGTTTGTTATTTGTTTGTATTATGGGGGTGGGTTGTTTGTTGTATTTGTTTCACATCATCCGTGTCATCAGCCGTGACTTGAAAACAAAAATATTTTAGCTAATTGTTATGATCTTCCAATTTTTGCACCCTAAACCCTTTACAGATTTGGGTCTTGTTTTGCAGGATAATAACACATCAGACTTTATTAATGTCAGAATGGCAGTAGACCGTTTAATCATATCTCATCAAGGCTAAGGATCTACATGTAATCAAAGCTGATTAAAACAACAGTTCACCCTGCACAAGCTGCTGTTCACCTTGTAATGTTTCTTCAACCATTAATCTATGTTTTTATCTGAAGGGTATACTGATATGAACAGGCAAGTCCTGTTGAAATAAAAATGAAATGCAAGATACTGTAAACCAGGAAAGTTTTCCATGCAAGAAACTAAGCAGAGGTCTGGTTTACCTGTAGGAACCAGAACGACTCAGGCCTACATGTGTGTGAGAGTCAAAAGTGCTCCGGAATCACAAAAGCTTGAACAAAGCGAGTGAATCTTTACAAAATTCCTTTTTGCTCTCTCTGATCATTTTCTTGCTTTGACAGTCACATCAAATGAAAACCTTATATTACAGGGTAGAGCTTACTCATACATTGTGTGGCTGTCAAACTCTAGTTTACACTCTCATTGTACGCCCCTTCATTATAAAACAATTTGTATCTACTGTACATGTACATGCATTTCTTTATAACAATTTTAAATAAGGTAATTTTTCTCTTTGTAATGCCCTGTGTATTAATGGCAATCCATTATACAGAGTACTTATTGTTCTGGCAGAGTGTACTTGGTTCTCCGGTGTTTACTCAGTTGCAAGCGCGTAGCCAGGATTTCATTTTAGGGGGGGCTGTAGTGAGTACGCGAAGCGTGCAAAATCACTTTAAGGGCGCGCGAAGCGCGCTCCCTAGGGGGGTGGGTGCAGGGAGGGGGGAGTTTCCCCCCTCCCGCGCGAAGCGCGGAAGCTTTGAAAGAAGACGATTCGTTGTACCTTTCTCGACTCGTAATCCTTGTCTGAATTCAGTCCCTCACCCCTCTTGCGCGAAGCTTTGACGTTTCATTATATTACTAGAGAAAGGAGACGATTCGTTGTACCTTTCCCGACTCTTAATCCTTATCTGTATTCAGTCCCCCTCCCGCGCAAAGCGCGGAAGCTTTGAAAGAAGACGATTTGTTCTACCTTTCTCGACTCATAATCCTCGTCTGAATTCAGTCCCTCCCCCCTCTCACGCGAAGCTTTGACGTTTCATTAAATAATTAGAGAAAGAAGACGATTCGTTGTACCTTACTCGACTCTTAATCCCTGTCTGGATTCTGTTTCACCCGCCCCCCCCCCCCCCCTCTCGCGCGAAGCTTTGACGTTTCATTAAATTATTAGAGAAAGAAAGCGATTCGTTGTACCTTTCCCGACTCTTAATCCTCAATTTGAACTCAGTCTCCCCCTTCCCGTGCGAAGCGCGAAAGTTTTGACGATTCGTTGTACCGTTCTCGACTCTTTTTCCCTCTTTCTTCCTACGTCCTCTTTCTTTTTTTTCTTCTCTTTCTCTCTCTTTTTTTTTTTGGCCGGCGTTTTGGGGGGGGCGACCGCCCCCACCGCCCCCCCCTGGCTACGCGCCTGCTCAGTTGGTTTACCGATGGAGATGTGTCAATAATGCCTGGAAGAAAGTAACATTTACCATTCACTAGCAAATTCTTCAATGTTTGCTTGTAATTCCTGGCTGTTACCACTTAAAGACAATTTAAGATTGACTGGCACCATCGTAAACAAACTTAAGTTACAATGTACATGCAATTACCACAAAGCATACAAATGTGTACATCTGTAAATTCTGTACATTTGTATCATCTGTTCAGAGCCAGAAGAGTGTTAATTGTGTGTTAAGTAAATGTTATTTTTGCCCTGGTTCATAACTTTACGAGCTAGAGCAATATAACACTGAAATCCTATAGGAAATCTTTTTATTCAGATGGTCATATCTCAGCCAATACTTAACATATTCAATTGACTTTCGACATTTGGACATTATTTTTTATGCTCTTTAGGAAAATGAAAAGAAAATTGAAAAATTCTAAAAATAGATTTTTATGACGTCACAGCTACGGTACTCTATGAGCGTGTTTCCACAGAAAACATCGACACGGTATTATCCGTGTCATACCGTGTCATACCGTGTCATACGGTGTCAGTTTTCCTGTGGAAACACAAGCGTGTCTGGTCGAGTCGACCGAGATGCGGATTATCAGATCCACCTCTGGGAGGTGGATCTTGACGTGTCGATCCCAACGAACTCCCTGTAAAATCTCTGTGGAAACACACAGCGACAAACCGTGTCTGGCGGAGCATCAGAGCGCGCGAAGCCCCAATCACCACTGCAGCGTGATTGGTTGAAAAATGCTCTGAAATACGCCTATACAATAATATGTTTATACGCGCTGTACTGTACGTAACAATGAAAAATGTACGTCACAATAGAATAGCGTGGAATCCTGTGTAGATCTGAATCCACGATCGAGGTCAAAGGTTGAATCTTGTCTTCCGATTGACACGGCATTTGCCTGACTTAGAACACGGTATCTTGGCGATTCGGAATGCTGCGCTCTGTGGAAACAGATTGGTTTAATACCGTGTCGCCGCGACACGGTATTTCAATCCGGAAAAGATAATCCGTGTTCCACTTTTTTTCTGTGGAAACACGCTGAAAGACATCATTCTGTCTGCTCAGAACCAGAAGAACGTCAAACTCTGTGTTAAATTGTATGAGTTAATTCCCTTCTGGCTCCAAACAGATGATAGACAGTACATCACCTTTTATGTACATTTTGTGCCATTGATTAGCTGTAGACATTCTTTTTAAATAAGCAGGCATCATTAAGTGACTATTAGAGGACTGTTCGATGAGAGAGCTAATTGGCTACTAGCATGACTGAACAGTGACCTTTATGGCTTTAGTTAATTATCTATCCTTGTCTTAAGTAATCAAATCTTCTCTGGATGCAAGTACATGTATGTGTACAGTAATTATTAGAGAAATTAAATGTACATGTATTGTATGATGCTTTTCTCTTTAACTTCATTATAAGACAAACCTGAAACAATATTGTTTCAATTCATACATTGTAGTTTAGAGATGAAATTATTATTATAGTGGAATTTTTTTATGTACCGTAGTTATAGGAACAAATTATAAAAAAGTAGCAATATATAACCAACTAGATTTGCATACAATATCTCTTGAAATTCTTTTAAAAAGGAGAAAAACATGCATTATGTTTGTGGTTTGTGAAAATGATTTAACAATAAAATATTTTACTATTTAGAATAAGGAATTTGATACATGCACATGTGGCTCATGTACTGTACATGGATACCAGTACATGAAGGCCACTATTTACACTCTTACGCACAGAATTATAAGACCACAGGGCCTCTCAAAATATGACAAATATAAATTTTGTAGGCATGCACGTGCTACACACCATATTATTGATTAAAATCATTTTGTTTCCGTGCAGTTTAACTTGCCTATCTGGCTATTTATACTGCAATTAATGGCACAATTGCCTTTAAATTCAATTTTTATCACTTCTTGAGAGAAGGATGTGATAGTTAATATTTGAACACCTGCCGAGATCACATGTAGATTTCAAGCCTTATTCTTATCCGCATCCGCAAATTGTCTTCTTTGTCTAATGAAGGGTTTGTAAATATTGGATGTAGAAGCATGCCATGTTTGAATTGTGTTGTCATGGCAACCTGATTGATCACATTGTCACATACCGTAGCAATATGAGCAAGGAATATGAAGCTGAAAGTTCATTCTTGTGTAAATATTTAGATGACATACATGTACACTACGCCCATTTACACAGTCCTAACACTACTTTGAAAAATCATTGATTTTTTTAACTTCCATTTATACCGTACTACTGAAAAACCCCATAAAAAGACGTTGGTGTTTGCTCATCACAATTTTTTGGGGTGAGAAGTGCGCTTTAATACATGACTTGTTGCTGCTCTGCATGCGACCACATGGAAGCGAGGATATTCATGTGACCAAAATCCGGAGTCGTTCACCGCTCTTTCAAGAGCAGGCATTTCTGCCGGCGTTATTAAAAAACTCTATTAAAATGATTGCTTCTACTTCCATGTCACATCTAGATCAATCCTCATATTATGTTATGGAATAGCGTATTATGAAATGACTATTGAATAGCCTGTTGTTATGGAATTGAGGTCCAGCAATACAACGGTGCAGGAGAAGATTTAATTGCAATCGTGCAGTGAATGACAGTTCCGTAAGGCATTTGTGGTTGCCATAGTAACGTCACAACTTACCCCTGCTGGCATTAGAAATAATTGGCAGTTTTTTTTCTCGTGGAAGACTTCTGTCGACTCAATTGATTGTTGTATTAAGCAGTGTATGTACATGTACTGAAATGTACGTGTATCCATTTATTATACTGATCATTTTATTTATAACCCCCAAATCTTTATGGAAATTGGCTATTTGATGCACCACGCGTTACCCCGGGGTACCGTAGTACCCCGGGGTACCGCGTTGTGTAGCGCCATCTCGCGTCCACTCGAGTACAATGTATGGAGTGCGTGTACATAGTTCCGTGGTATCTCTATGGTGTATACTATGCATGGTGTGCATGCATGCACTGCTCGCGCTATAGCGCTCGCTCACGATCACAAGCGCACTACGGTGGCTATCGCACACTATAGTGCTAGCTAGCTCCGGCGTCCGGTCCCGACCCGCGGCTATTTTAGAACTTGATGTTATTGCACGTACGTACCGTACCTGTATACTCTTTCGAAAAAAAAAAAACAAACAAACATCGCATCATCGACATAGTTAACGCGCGCGTTACTGTCAAACTTTCAAAATTTGAAAATGCCATTTGTTTATTCACAACACATGAGATTATCATGACTGCTGTACACAGATAGCATCATAACACAAAATAGAACTTTCATTTATAATTAATAATTTTAATTATACCACAAAAATAATACAGGGTGTATCATAACAGCATGAAATGATATCAATAATAGAATAATTACTCATAACAACAATGAATTTTAGAAATACAGGACTTAAAGGATTTTTTACAAGAACATTGGACACAATTGAAGGTTGAAAAAATCACACAAAAATAATTTCCCACTTTTTGGTAACCCAGGGTACAGCCTTAAAAAATAAATAAATAATTCAACAAAATGGCCGAATTTTTTTTGGTACCCCAGGGTACCATTTATGTCATCATTTCAATATACTTTCAAACAAATCTTATCCTCCAACATTACCTTACATGTACACCCTGTAGTCAAAATATTTTGGAAAAAAATATTTTCGTTTTTGTTGATTAATATTTTAACTTGCTACTCTTTGAATTGAATGTAATGCCTGGTAGGATAAGCTGATAAAATAAGAAAAATAGCTCTCATAATAAACTACTTTTTTATTTTATACATGTACAGTACAGCTGTAGTAATTATTACAAAGTGACAGTCCCATCCATCCCAAGGTGGAAATCAGTTAACAAAGTGAGAAGACTTATTTGTCCAGTAGATGTGTACAGCTGCTATAAGTTCCATTACAGACTTCACGTGTTTCGTGTGTACTGTATCTTTTGAAAGCTGTATGCTTGTACAATTGTAGTCCCCCCCCCCCCTCCCCCCATCTGAACGAAGGCAAAACCCTCATTTACTCCCAATATAGGAGACTCCTCGTTTAAAGAGATCAATAAGAGCGCTCCAGCAAGACGCTTCATTGACGTTCTCACTTAGCACGTTTTTGGCGGTCGATTCTGTCTCAGCAAGGCAGTTACTATGGCAAAACATCGGTGTCAATGAATTTAATCACATTTGTAGAGGAGCTCTCTACCCTGTGCCTAAAAGGGCTCTTGAAGGTAGCCGTCTTGCTGGACGTCCGGCTGGACTACCCTCAGGAGATGGTCAGTAAGAATGCATCTACTATCTTACAAGAGCGACTCTGTTATAAAAAAACTTAGTATTTTGTGACATCTATGAAAAGATGTAACACTTTATGTGCAGCACATGAACAGATGCTAAAATCAATCAGAGAGCCAGCAGCGGATTAATAATGTCTTGGTAATGTTTGGGTACTTGCTGAAAAGAAAAATGATTGCGGGATTTTGCAGTCATTGTACTTTGCCTTCCTCAAAACATTCAATGATAAGGCTTATTTTGTATAAGTCTGCATGCACACTGCACAGACTCTAATTTGATACTTTTTGAGGGCCTTTTTTTTGGGGGGGGGGGGGGGGAGAGGCTGAGTGGGGAGGTGCCCAAAATGACCTGTTTTGAGAATATGAATATATTTTTTGTGTTGCTTTGCTTACCATGACACCATGATTCCCTGTTAGATCTACTAGCCATTTTTCTATGCTGCATTTCTTTTTCTTGGTCGGAAATCTGTCACAATGGGTAAACTGCCCCACTTTTATTGCCCCTCATACAAATATGCTGGTGATTTCTAGGCAATTCAAGTGATATGTTTGTTTGTAAAAGGAATTAAATGTGTGGCTAGAATGATTCGATACCCTCGAGGCTCTTCACTGTACTAGATGTTGAACCAGAAAGCAGTCAGGTGTGTTTAATATGTTTTCTTTGCATGTTTGAGTCTACCACCCAGTGAAAGAGGAGACTCAAGACACTGAAGTGACTGAACTAGAACTTTCATGTCTCTCAACACCCCCCCCCCCCCCCTCCCCATTCAGACTAACATGTTCATTATATACAGAGCTACACAAATTACTTTGAGGGCTCGCCACTTATTGGCGCCTGGGGGCACTTGGCTGCCCTAAATCTCATTCAGAACCCCTAAATATCTAAATCTTCACATAGAACCATAGAATGTACATGTATGCATTCTTAGTGTATATTTAAAGATACCCCTTTTCATGAGTGTATGTACGCCCTTTCTTCTACTGTACATTGTACATCTCAATGGTGATTCTTTATACAATGTCCCTCTATACAAGTTTCCTATAAATTTCCTCTAATACCTGTACTTCATGTCCCTCATTATGTACATGTACACTGTACATGTAAGGTATGCATTAAAGATCTTTGTTGGCTAATGCATGGACCCTTTCATATAGGGTTCATGGCCAGTGTAATGGATTACCCCAGGGGTATATGATGTCGATGTATTGACACTCTACACCATGAACATATTACCCTTGAGTAAACCTCACTACTTCTGGCAACCTCTGCCAAAGATTGGCCAGGGGGTATGACGGACGGACGGACGGACTGCCTACCTGTCGATGGGGGATGGAAGAGGGAGGGGGGGACGCTTCTTCCAGTGCAAGTAGTATCACAATGCAGGAACACCTCAGGAGTTAAATTGCAACACAGTGTAAAACCTGAAAGATTTGTGCAGCAAAATTAATAAACCACAATTTACAAAACACTAAATTTTTGTTGCTTAAGTTTATCCTTACTGATTCGCAGTAGTTCCAATTCTGTGTTTGCAGATGTTTATGTATTTTGAGTAAAACACAATGAAATCTCAGATTTTCTATATTTTTTATCTGTTACAAATTTGGAGACTCACTCTGAAATCTTAGGAAAAAAATATCTTGAGTGTTTTCTGGTCATGAATATGCAGTAGTAGTGGGACCCTACATTATAGATGCTTTCCTCACCCATTACAAGTCAAGGAGATACAAGGTGGATAGGTTCTCACTTCTTGAGCTCTTTGACTAAGAGGTAACAATCTTCGTCTATCATGACGCAAGATAGAGAGAAACACCTCTCGCACAAGTGGATTTCTGGTAAGCTGAAACTCGTATTGATCAGTGTTAATCGCTGCCAATGCGCCTTGTCTCCCTAACATGTTTACATCAATCAGAACTAGGGTGAAACTTGAGATGGTCAGACCCGCGATGGCACGAATGCTCGAAAGGTCACCCGAAAAGTTTGATGAGATGAGTTCGCGATCGTGATGAATACACCGTTTTAATCATCATTTCATTGATTAGGGAGTAGGTGAAGGAAAATGATTCAAATTTGGAGAAGTCGTGAATATCGTAGAAAGAGAGGATTTCAATTTCACCTGTACTTAAACTTGTTTTCTGTGGTTATTGAGAGGTGATGAAGAATTGAAGATAAAATTTCATTGAAATCCGCAGTTCATCTCTATTGTAACATGGTAACAAGATCTACTTTGTCTTTTTACAATTGGACTCAAAGCAAAGATAGAAATAGGATTTCCCGGAAAAAAGTAGAAATCAAAGAAAGAAGAGAGACACTCGAAGGTTTAAGGTATTCTTCTGAGAAATCTCTGAGATTGAATTCAGAGAATAAGGAATGGAGCTTCTTCTTTGTACTGTTTTCCTTGTATATATGTACAAGATATGAGGTTGTAATATACGCATTGAACAGATTATATCATATCCATAGGCAATAGAGGAGAAAAAAAACAAGGCTGACAAGCCTGACATCCTTCCAAACCCTTTTAATTTTACAAATAAATTTCCTATTTTGGACCTGTTTTACTTGATTTTTCGCTGTACGTATCGTACAAAGTTTTTGTTTGTGAGGGTAGATTGTGTGTCTCCTACAGATGTACAAATTGTAGTAGCTGTTATAGAGGGGAAATAATAATATCATATTTAAGAACTTTATTAGGCTGAAAGAACTAATAGAATTCATTGTAGCAGTAACATAATTCTATTCTTTTCAATCATTAATCATATCAAATAACTATATGTGTTAGATCTGAGCATAACAATATTTATCACGATACATTTAGATGGATATTTTGGGCATAATGAAATAATGAAATATAATCATGCACATCTAAAACTTGAAATGCCTCATAAAATGAATTGTCATACTATATGACAACTACATGTGTACCGGTATACATGTATATGCCTCCCTTGCATGCAGATGTTTGAAGAAAGACAAATTGGTAAAAACCCAAAACAACGGGCACACCTGATGATGACTAATTTGTAGGTTTGATTTCCAAGTTCAAGTCTGGCATGTGCACAAGAGGCATGACACTTTCTACCAGCATCCTAATGTACACAAAACAAGCTTATTTCCGTATTTGGAATTTGCCCCCAAAACTGTGTCACATCCTTGGTGTTGTAAGACTTGCCATCATTCTGGGTTATTTTCGTGCTCTTTTTCTGGCTCAATTTCAAGAAAAGGACATGATGAACATCCTTTTTTGTTCATACATGTACGTGTGTATGAAGGCTGGAAAAAGACTGGAAGTAAAACTTGAGGCTGAGCATTCATATCCCCCAATCCCCCCCCCCCCCCCATTCATGTCAATAGCGTGTACCGAAGATGTGACATCGTAAAAATCTATCTTTAGATTTCTCAATTTAAACTTCATTTTCCGAAAGAGCATTAAAAAAAATGTCCAAATGTTGAAAACCAATTGAATATGTTAAGTTTCGGCTGAGATTTGACCATCTGAATAAATAGATTTCCTATAGGAAGTCGGTGTTGTTTTGCTCTTGTTCATAGCAAATACGAACCAGAGCAAAATAACAGTGATTTCTTATTGAAATCTATTTTATTTGGATGGTCATATCTCAGCCAATACTTACCATAATCAATTAGTTTTCAACATTTGGGGATTATTTTTTATGCTCTTTCAGAAAATGAAGTTCAAATTTGGAAACTCTAAAAACAGTTTTTTGATGACGTCACACTTGACAACTGTATTCCTTCCGTTGCTAATTTCATACCAGTGCATTTACGTTTTAAGCCGTTTTGCTGAAATTTAAGAGGCGTTACTTCCTTGATCCTGTTCTACATGTAGATTCTTTTGTAATTCTGTCCTGGATACTCCTGTTCTTCCTTCTTCATTTTGCATGTGATCTAGAACTTCTAGTGTACTTTTAAGCTTAAAGAGAAGGTTGAGTTCTGGGAAGAGGTGAAAAATTATTTGTGAGCGCTATCACTGTTACTATGCAACTGTGGAAGAACATCAGATAACAAATGTTCCTTGAAAAACATGGCTCTTTGAATGCCTTAATATTCTAAATGTGGCATGTAACAGCATACAAAATCGGGACAGATTTTTATGCCACATGTTTGTGTAGTCCCATATACATGTTTCTGTGTACAGTGCTTGTAACTTTACCAAGACTGGGCCAAATTTCTTATCATTTTGAAGATTCCAGAACCTTGTAGTACACACCACTACTTATATGCTAGATGATCAATCTTTGCTGATCGATTCCACAGCGTTTCTTTCACAAGGCAATCGCATGATCAGAACTCAACTTTATCTTTAATGATGATTTACACAGTGTACTATGCCTCACATTTCTGTATCTTATGACACAGAGCTCATGCCATTCTCGTACATTAATGTATAGAAATAGAATTCCAGGTTGTAGGCCTGCATTAATCAAGCATTCAAAATTTGCCAGTCATAATTGATTGATTCCCTGTGTTGGGGATGAAAATTAATTTGAATATTGTCCAGGTCAACAGTTTTTTGGGGGGTGATTGCTGCCTATGAGCGGTCATTCTGTAGGGGATAATGTGAGGAATGACTAACGTGGAACACTAAACTTGATGAACCATCACCCTCCATCATGACTCATAACATAATCCACATGCTATGTTACTTATCTCATGCAGTGCAGCGTGTTAAAGGTACTATTTCACTTTTGAAAATGTGTGTCAATTTGTTGATTCTTATTTCTTACACTATATCCTCTCGTCTTTGTTATTTTCGGAAATACAACCAAAATTATGATCCAGAAGAAAATCTGAAATGACTGAGGAATTACGGAGGGGTGGGGGGAGGGGGGGGGGGGGGGGAGAACTGATGCGACCAGAGATTCTCACCTGTTAATTACACCTCCGATTTAAAGCGTGTTCCAAGCACTTGCAAGAACGTACTTGAACGAGCCTGTGCCAGGCAGGTGCAAATCAGCCCAGTATTCAAGATCAACAGTTTGTAGTGCTACGTCCTGTATGGACAGGTGCTGTACTTAATGTTAAACCAACAACACCTTGACTTTATTGTCACCTTATGAAAAATAGAGCCTTGAGTGACATCTCTGAGACTTGTGGAAAAAGAATAATAATAATGGCCATTGTTTACCAAGCCTTTGGCAGAACAAACAATTTTTGCTTTTAGCAATCGTCTCATAGCATTGGAAAGGTGTAACAATGAGATATGTTGGTGATGATTTTACCTCCAAACTTGTGTAAAGTGTAACCCCTTGAAAACGGAAACGTCCATTTAGAAGAAGCGAGGTGATTCAAATTTTAACTCTCTCTCTTCCTCCTTTCCCTTTCTCTCTCCCTCCCTCCCCTTTCTCCCCCCCCCCACCCCTCTCTCTCTCTCTCTCTCTCTCTCTCTCTCTCCATCTCCCCATTTGCACATTTTCTTTCATTTTATAATTTTTCCCCATGATGCTTCTTGCAGAAGTACTGTAGGATCTAATGAAATATAATCGTTTTGAGACGTATCATGTTACCGTTGCCGTGATATCAACTCTACTTGAAAATGTTCAGCGCAAATATTGAAACTGTCGACAAGGGAATCCCAGGGAACGTGGAGGAAATGTCAAGTGGTGTAGGGGAGGGGTGGTTTGTTGATCAAATGATTGGGTTCACAAATTGGAGAGCATCTCATGATTTCTGATATCAGTACCCCCAAATTGAAAGATATTAAATTGTGAGATCGAAGAAAAAGAGGTTGGAGCTTCCAAGGAAACTGATTCAATTACTGAGAAATGTTTTTTCATGTGAAGAATTGGAAATTGCTGAAAAAAGAACCCTGATCGACTTCAGAAAGGAAAATATAAGAATTACCCCGAGGAAATCCGACTTTTCTTGTAGTAAATACAAAGAGCTGATTTTGTATAGATTATTTTCTTCAATCAAGTAATTATAAATTTTCACTTTTCCTTCAATTTCTGTTATTTTCTTTTATTTTCTTTTTTAAATTTTAAACCAAAGCTGATAGTGTTGGGGTGTGAAATATACTACCGGTATACAAATATACATATAAAGGTACTTTACTGAAGATATGAATTCATATTTAAAGCCTCCATGTTTTTGCAAGATGTTCTTGGAGTTACTGAACTTTTATTTCCTCCCATTTCATTTCTGTGACAGACATCGATAAGATCTGACTGCATGTTCATGAACAATCTGCGCATGATGTTGAATAGAGAAAACGAGCCTTAATCATAGTTCCCCAGTCCAATCAGGTCATTTGAAAAGGTTGAAGGGAAGAATCTCTGCATTGGATATTCTAGTCAGGTTCATGCACACGACAGTCAGTTTAAGTCTTAGTTTTGAACTACAAATTATCTTGTAGTTGGGGACTGTGCAGACTGCAGAAGCACTTTTGGATACAAAACGTTAATTTGAAATTAGAAGCCACGATTTTAAGGTCAGAGTTGTGTGCTGTGTGGACGCAATTAACTTCAAAGTTACGCCAGCTTGTAGTTAATATGACTGCTTGCCTGGCTTGTACGCTGCAGTTTAAAACTGTGATTAATTGTTGTTTTAGTCCCATGTGAACCCTCATCGTTGTTAGTGTATTGTGGTATATAATCTGAGCTTTCACAAACTTAAAGTTTTAAACTGTTGCGATCCCGTGTGAACACAGCCTTTGACGGATCCCTTGTGATTAAATACATCTTCCTTGGAGCCATGCATGAAGATGCGATCTTATCTTGGTGTCTCTTCGCGGCGTCATGGAAGCAAGTGGACTTAATCAGAAGTACCGGATTACGTGGCGTGGCATGGCATGGCGGGCGGGATAGATTTGTGACCGATCTGAACAGACTTTTAAATTGTTCTGGCTGTGAACTTTTGTTTTGGGGAAAGCAAGTTTTTTTAATTAAAGGCTAGCCAACACAGACCTGCCACATATTCTTAATTGTCTTGTTGATTCATTGGCCTTTGATAAATGTATGAGTCTTACCCATTCATCAATACAACTTGAAGATATGCCATTTCCTTTATACATGTATGTATGTTTCTGTTCTCAATGTGGTCAGTCTCTTAAGATGTACATGTATTTTTTACATTACATAGAAATGTTTGAACTATAAAAATAAGGAATATGGATACTTTTCATGGTAAAATGTTCGATCACAAATCTATCCAACATATTAAAAAACAATGAAATATCACTTGCACTTGACGGAAGCTTGAATCGCTCCTTAAAATCATGATCTTTTATGGAAGCACTTCGACTGGAGTATGACTTCTTGCTTCCTACTAGAAATCAAGTACTTCAGATGCCTAATCCTCAGATTATGATGGTTGCCAATATTGCCTAATGCAACCTTAGTGATATGCTCCGTAGTCTGTGCAGAAATTATGAATAATCAGGTTCAGTGTGGGCATGTTCCCACTGAGTAGCAAAGTGAAAGAAGCTTCATTCACATTGCAAGTTTTATAGTGCTTCTCTATTCTAGAAGACTGGATTAACAACACTGTGAATTCTTAGTAAAGGGCAAGGCAGTGGGAAGGCTCCCTGGTTTGGTACAGGTAGGCTGATGTGATGAATTTGGATGCATTCACACTGCCAGAGTATCGTTAACATGGAGATGATAGCAGACTGACAGAGTAATGATGTCCGTGTAAACAGGGCTTGTATTGCTCTTAGGATAATGGCATCAATGTTTAACGGTTCCGTGTTTTATTTATGGAGAAAGGATGGTAAATGTGAAACACATCAAGTATCTATTCTTAGCAGTGAATATATCTGCGTGAAATAGTAGTGTACCTATATGAAAGTAGAGCTTGAGCTTGAAGTACATTGTAGTTACTGATCTTTGTTATTTCATAACATGCATTGTATGAGTCATACATACATATATGTATTTTATGTATATTGAATAAAGCACTGCTGGGGACATGGAAATGAATGAGATTGTGAACAAATGTACGTAAGGAAGAAAGAACACAAAGAGATAGATTGACATAGAAAGAGAGAGTTAGGGAGGAAGAGACAGAGAGGGAAAAGGGGGAGAGGGAGGGAGGAAGAGAAAGAGAGAGAGGGAGAAGGGGGAGAGGGAGGGAGAGAGAGACGAGAGAGAAAGAGAGAGAGAGAATATCCAATACTTGCCAGAAGGTGATTTGTACTAAAGGTCTCTGTCTTGTTTAGAACTTATTAGTCTGATTACCGATATATCAATTCATAGCTTTCTTGTAAATCAACTGTGGCATTTTCCCCTTTTGAAAGGTCATGTTGAGCAGGGTTCAGACTTTATACAGTCACATGAACTTCTAAAACTCTCCCCAGGCCTAAATCCTATCACTTCTCTCGCATGTCCCCTGATATTAAATCTCCTACAGTATTAACAACAAGTCTCACCATCTCATGATCTCATCTACCACTTTCTCTTATTTCTTTCTTTCTTTCTTCATCCTACAGGTTACAGAACACCAGGAGGACAAGAGGAACAACTAGGGAAATTATTGAACTTCGACATCGTCACACTGTATCGTTTAGCGGGCAGGGAGCGCAGGCAAGCCCACACAATTACTCAGGTACCACAGAGATTTCCCATCTCCATTTCATTTAAATATATATGGGTATGACTAAGTGCAGTGCTTGATCGGTATTAAATACTGCTCACGTTTGCAATCGATTATAATGAGAGTACTCTGAATTGGGGAATGGTTTTGTTGCCAATTTGTATTGAAAAAAATAGTGATCAGTAATTCAGATTTATGGAGTATAAAAATTGATCGAGAAGGAACAAATGGCAGGTTTAAAAAATAAAAAAAAATCCTTACATAGAAACAGTGATTTTTTTCTTTAAAATATATAGTAATAAATTATAATTTTGTTAAATTTGTAGATGTACCTGATTTTAAGAGGAAGGATAATATGGATGGGAATTGCATGAAAAATAAAAATTACTGAAAAATTGATGTTTGGTGCATCAAATTGTAGATTGATGCATGAGATAAAAGTGAAAAGTATTGTTGCTTCAGGGGAAAAAGGAGAGTGGGGAAAAAGAGAAAGGAAAAGTGAAAGTGTTGTGTAAGGGGATAAAAGAGGGTGAGAGATTGTTATGAAAATACATGTAATTATATCAATATTATTTATCTTGATATCAGCTGTTTTTTCATTGCCATTGTCATTGACATTGCCTAGCTTAATTCAGCTCTATTTTGGAGGATCATTTCTATTTTCCCCTCATATCAAGCCACTTTCCTGGTAGGCCTATTACTGGATTATTCCAAGAACATCCAGCTAACCCTGATTCCGTTGAACGCTGCCTATCCTGATCCCTTTATTGCATCTAGGGATTCTGAGCCTGTAGACATGCACAGGGTCATGCAGGTTCATTGCTGTAACAAGAGTCCTGGATACAGCCAATGATCAACCATTTACATTGTAGATTGGTGCCTCACAGCAGTCCAATAAGGCCGAATGACGAAAAGTGCCTCTATATTATAACCTCGTGATCGAGAGGAAAATGAGTCGTGGGTATTCTAGGGGTTTCCAATTATTACGAGGGAATTTGAAGTGAAAACTCTCTGATTACAGTTTTTGCCCTGGACCACCATGTACAGTAGGTCTGTGATTGAACCCCCAAAAGAGAAATAGAAAGAAAAGCAAGGAAGGAACCTTTGACTTATGGACACATTCCTTGAATAGTTGCGGAGTATTTTTGAGAAATTTCCAGGAATCTTATGAATGATGAAACCTGAGCTACTGTAATGCACAACAGGTAGCTAAAATGAATGTTCTTGCACCGTTTATTGTTGATACAGCAATTCTGAAAGACCCAAAACTTTCATAATTTTCAGGAAGGAAGGTCAATTTCAAGGCCTCCCCCCAAAAAAAACTTTGTAAAAAATACAGCATTTTGTTAGATGAGATTAAATTTGTTTGAGGTGTTACGACTTTTGTGGATGTAAACCACTTTCAGGCCTGACCACTCTAAAATGTGCAAGTTTGCATGCAAAAGTTTCTGGTTATTTCAGAATGCATTTAAGAATTACAGAAACCAGAACTCAGGTAGAGGTCATCACATTCCTCTCCAATTCCAAATACCTCACTTGATCAATCGAGTTTCATTTTCACTTCAGGCAGAATCAGACTTTGTTCAAGTGTGCCTGTAAATACCACTAATCTTGTAGAGTACTTCTCCAGCACCCCTTATAGAAACTCATGGCACCTCTTATAGGGCATCGTGCTTATTGGGGTAAATTAGATTCATGCTTTCTAGGGCAGAGAGCCTTCTTACATCAGATATAATAGGATTCATTAGATGGGAATGTAGGGTAAGTCCAATTAGAAACCCCTTTCGAACTACCTTCACCTCTTTTCAAGCTACCATCCCCCATTCACCCATGTAAACTTCCAGAGAACTTCTGGAGGCTACGATGTATGTTGCAAAATGTCCTGCTTGTGAAGCAGTGAATAATATAGTATTAATGACTGCTTTGAGAGAAATAGTTGTTTTATTACGCTCAAGGGAAGGTTAGAATTGTGCTATTCCCCGAGGCTTGCCGAGGGGAATAGCCCAATTGTAACCTTCCCGAGAGCGTATGAAAACAACTATTTCTCGAATATTAAAGCAGTCATTAATACTTTTATATGCCGAAAAAAAATAGACTAAAAAATAAAAAATAAAAAATATTTTTCATTTTTGTCGAAGACGGGATCACAATTTCCTGTCTATATGCTATAAATATATTCAAACCATTTTTTAACATGTAAACCTATGGGGTAACCATGGAGTAACCATGGTTATTAAAAATATTGAAATGTTTATGCATGGTTACCGAGAATTTTACAGGAACAGTTGAAGTTTATGAATGCAATTCGACCAATCAGATGGCTGGATTTCTTAAGTGAGGTATATAATATGAGATGTCACCTGAACAGTGGCTCTCTTCTCCCAACAATTCTTTGCTATTGTTAATTACAAATAAATCAGTAAATTAAGGAATTAAATTAAAGCCCCACTGCACTACTTATAGCTACTTGCGCCCTCATATAGCAAACCATGCCTCATCAGTGACCAATTGGTCCCCCACGATCCTCTTTTTCTTATGTTTATGGAGAGCTGATGTGATGAGATAACCACCTGTCAAGTGACCTTGCATGGTGGTCTAATCCCTCCTGTACACTAGTACAGATGGGCTTTAAAGTTAAAAAGTCAATGATTAATGATTTCAAGTGCACAAGCATTCATTTTAAAAATGAAAACACTGACAGTGACTGGAATTCATCCAAATTCCAAAGCAATGCAGTTGGTCATTCACATTATGTTCTCCTGCAGATAACTTATTGTACCGGTAATCATTTTGAAGTGATTATCTATAATTTTCTTGGAGGAATTGCACCTGAATATAGAAATTTCTGATTTTTTAGTACAGAGCAAATGGGAGGGAACGTCACAAGATATGTCACAGAAATGCCAATTTGTGTTTGATCGAGTGCTAGCAGGTCTTATGAAAACCCCTTTCACATTTTGATACTAACATTGCTTTCACATCAAAGAATCAACATGGCTTCTACAGACAAAACAACAGTGGGATTCACACCCAGAGAAATTAATGATTCAATTTTTTAAAGATTAAAAAAAAAAAAAATTAATCACGATCAGAATCCCAATTTTTCTGTGTGTGAACCTCAAGATATCACTAAAAAGTAAGATTTTTGTGGTTGCGATCAGACTCTCACCAAAAGTGTGATTTAAAAAAAATAATAATCGCTAATATTTGGCCAAGCATTTTGCATTGTGAATAAAAGCGAGATAACAGGGCTTGTCAAGAATTGAAAATTGATTTTTTTTTTTTTTTTTTTTTTTTTTTTAAAAGAGTAGGATAGGTGGCAAAAAATTGGAATTTGAATCCCGATCCAAATCGCGCTAAATTAATTTGTGTGAACGGACCTAATGTTATAACTGTGCAAAAAGTGTTGACAGACATTGGGGCTTCCATGTGTATGCTCGGCAATGAAGGTGAAATAACAGAAGAAAATCAATCATTGAAGTGTTATTTTACACTGAATAAATGTTTATTAATCGCTCCAAAGTGCTAGAGAAACACAACCGTTTTGTTTGTGCAAGAATCCAAGGTAGCTACATTAGTTGCGTTTACACTGCAGGCATAAATCGTCGTTTATTTCACATTTCAGTGTTTTATCGGTAGTTGCTGAGCAAAAAAGATGCTGAGCAGCTACCAGCAATCACAATGAAGAAGAAAAAAAATTGAAATTGAAAAAAATCCACATTTTAGATTGTTTTTTTGAAATGCAGACAGAAATTAAACTGATTTTTGCAATGTGAATGCCCGCTCTCGAAACATTGGTGAATGATTCCGAATGTTGGTCTTGTGAATCTCCTTGCTTGATTTTTATCTTCTTTTTTTCCAGTAGTGTAAATGCAGTCCAAAAAGTTGATGATTTTCCAAAAAGGGGTTTTGGCTGTGTAAATGGGCGTATTGATCGCAATAGTCAAACATTTCCCCTGCACAATACAAGATATTGCTCCAGAAAAACAGAGTTTCTTTATATGCTGCCAAGTTTACAAATCAGGTACATCACAAATGCGCTTACAGTAAATAAAATAAAATTTTGATTCCTTTGTGAATTGTTTATCATGATTAAAGTGTTTTGCATTATGGTATTGAACTTCACAATCCACAAACCGATTTGGAATTTCAAGAAGAAAGACATGTTTTTCTTAGTAAGAAATTATGAGATATTCATTTTTGGATGTCTCTGAGTGAGTTAACACTACCCCAGAAAAATCGTGAATTTACCCAAATTCAACTGAAAGGATTTTGGATAAGTAGTATGATACTCAAATTGTATTGAAATTGCCTCTTATTTTAATTTGTTTTCATAATCACTCTCAAATATTTACACAGCAATTTGCAAGTATTGCATGTATTTTATATGGAAGTAATACATGTACCGGTAGATATATGTTTTAATAAATGACTGAATATGAACTTCATCCGAAAGTGTTTCTTCATAAACCATGACATTTGGCCTAGCAGGTGATAACGATTCCTTCATTGTGTGTAATGATACGCTTTCAAGTGCTAAATCATTGTCAATTGACTGACTGCACATGTCTGTAGCCTTCTCATGGGAGGATGATTTATGTAGGTACCGGTATTGCAAGAATAATCTTATTCCAAAATTCTTTATTTCAAATATGGACAGTTTTTTAAACAGCGCTTGAGCATCCTCTTGCTTCACTTGGTGTTACTGTGAACATCCTCAGGCTGTACTTGAACGTTAGCAGCTCATTTAGTAGTTGTACAATGATATCAACATGGATGTATTACTAATTATGCATCTGTATGAACTATATCAAGATCATCTAACATATATAAATTTTTTAAAAGATCATCTAACACAAAGTATGGACGCATTGCGGTATTTGGTGTTACTGTGAATATTCTCTGGCTGTACTTCAATGTATAGCAGTTTACCATTCCATAGTTAAGCAGTGAGATCTCAAAATGAATGTATAATATGAATAAAGATATTTCTTATGTGAAGTACAGGTATGGACAACTTTGATGCCACTGCACTTCAGTACCCCGAACCTAAACTTGCCTGTAATTGCAAGCTCATTGTAAAGGTGCTGTGCTCATTCATTTCATGTTCATTGCCTTGAGGGTTTCCCTTCCATTGTTGCCAATTGAAATCAGGCTGTCGATTGATGTAAGCTAACGATAGTTTGTCCGCGTAAAGTAGGAGAAGAAATGTCAGATTTCCTTGATTTGTGTTTGAGACTTGAGGTGCTGCCAGCCCCTTGCTGACAACATGTCTTCAAAATCTAGAATATATCGATTTTTACCAAAATTTTGGAATGCTAAATTGAAATTTTTCTCTCATTGTGAACACTGAACAGTGTCGGGTTATGAGTTGTGAACTAACAAGTTTACATCCAATATATTTATTGTAATCTAATTTTTATGTGGAACTTGATCAGAACAGAAAAAAAGAGAGAAATCTGCTTGATTTTGAAAATATAAGCTTGATCACAAACTAGAGGTGGGAGTGCATGATTAGATATCTCATTAGTGCATCCAGATCAATAGCTACAATGTACATGTATATAGCCAAGGTAAAGTGCTTCTGGAACAACACCTCTTAGAGGATTTTTATAGGACAGTCTTGGACCTGTGAATGGCCGGGTGCAGTGCTGAGTCTTCCACAGTCTGCTCAGCAGTCTGAAGCACCTTTTGGGTAATGTCCAGAGGAAAAAGTAGTCCCTGGTGTTCTCGGATTTGTGATTGGTTGGGCGTGCCATCCGTCCGGCCATCACTGAGCTAAAGAGAACTGCCACTGAAGCATTTCTTTGAAAATATACACAAGAGATCGTGGACAGTATTGTTCTGGAGCCAAAACAGAGTGTCTCTGGAACACCTACCTCTTAGGAGAGGTCCATAGGAAATGGCACAGTCTCAGAGAAATGAAATGGGCAGGTTTAAGTAGAGCACCTCATGTACAGACTGCAGATGTTGATAGTGATCCATGGTCTGCTCCTCGAATATGAACAGGGTCTGTGATGCTAATGCTCAGGTGTCAATACGTGATCCACGGTCTGCTCCTCGAATATGAACGGGTCTCTGATGCTAATGCTTAGGGTCCTTTCTCAAGTGTTTTGGAAACAAATTGAGATGGAGCGAGGGAGGGAGGTAAGGTCAGCTATTAGGACACTCAACGTTTGAGTTCCTCTCTGATGGTCAGGCCAGAAAGAGCAGTATCAATAGGCCTGTCTACATCAGCTCGAGATTGCCAAATATCCTGCTATTTCAACTATCCAGCTAATTTGCGTCCTCATCAGCCCGAAGGTGCAATTAGCGGGATATTAGGTCGAGATAATCATCCAAATATATAATTAGTTTGCAAAATATCCCGCTATTTGTCCGGTGCCTCTTCACCAGCCCGAAGACCCGCACTATGCGCGAATGCTGAGCAAAATACATGTATTTCAAGCTAATTTCTTGAGCTCGAGTTAGTTTCGAGGTCAAGTCTCGAGCTGATGAGGACGCGATTTGTAACTTCAGGCTTATTTTCCCAAATCAAAAATAGCGGACAATGTGGCAATCTCGAGCTGATGTAGACAGGCCTAATGGAAGTTAGGGTTAGGATGCGATCAAGTGAAAAACAATCATCATCTTCAAGTGTTTACACAGTGAAGAAATGCAGCCATCAATGCATTAGCATGTGTAAAACGTGGGCTAAACAGACCACTCATCCTTTTTTTTTTAATGGCCCTGGTAAATGACCTGCATGTGACTTCTTCAACATAGCTCTACTTCCAGCTGATGTGCGCGTACCAAGGCTTGAGTGTATTTTTTCTTATTTTATTACCATGACGATTGGAAGGAAATTTATTTGTGATACCTTCTGCATTACCGGTATGCATTTTACCTTTGTAGTGGCAGCACTGGAGGATAGGCCTGTGCTGCTATGTATTATAGCTTTCTGATACATGTACATGTATGTTTCAGGATGGAATCAGTGCCTGGATGCCTGTATCTCTTCTACAGGGGCTTTTAAGCTTGTATTATCTCTAGCTGGAAGTTCCAGGCCTTATTGGTTTCCTTCCTGAGGCTTTCATCATCAATTGTTCCAAGACCACATGGATCTCGCTTGGCCTTCTGATCGCTACCCCTTTCCTATCCTTTCCATTAAATCTGTCTTTTTTCATTAGCATTAGCCACATGACAGTTGAATGGTTTGACTGTTCTCTAACCCCCCCCCCCCCCCCCCCCCCATTCAGATTGCAAAAATTCAGCTACTAAAAATGTACCTTGTACCATGTGTTTGTCTCTTCCGAAAGGTCCGCTAGGATAACTTGGCCTGACGAGAGTATAACTATACAATTACAAGTAGTAATTCTTCTTTTTTCTGGTTTGAGCATCATAAAACAAAATGTTGTACAGTGAAACATATATTTGAGCATCTTTTTGAGCGAAAAAGTAAATAAAGAATCAGGGTCTCGTTATATTTTGATCGTCGTATCTTTCGGAAATCGTGTAATTGGCGGAGTTTATCGTAAGCGCGCACTGATGATTCTCCAGCATTTATGTTCTTTGTACAACGTTTCTTTCAATCAAGTTGTTTTGGAGTGCGTATACCCCTTTTTGCTAAATGGTGATTCCCCATGCAAAGTTTCTTTATACAAGTTTTGTTTAAATTTTCAATTGTCTGAGGAGACCTTCACTCACTTGTATGCATGTTCTCCGGAAGTCCTTTCATTGAGAGAAGTGTTGGAAAGACATTTGTACTGTCAGTCTGTCACCATCTACATGTAGTAAGAACATTTTGGGTGATGCATGCCAGGAGAAAGATAAACTTCCCAGCTGCATTTCTTTTCTTAAGTCTGAGAGTTAGTCAAGACACCAGGTTTTATAGCCTTCAGTTCAATGACCAACATGCATTATGTAATGCTCTGCATTTTCCACCCATCCCCCCATTACTGTAAAGTTATTATCTTACATTTTCCTCAACCAAGTCTCTTGGAGACTAGGGCAGAGCTGCCAACTAGTACGGATTTCCCGTAATTGGTACGGAAATTAACGACTATTACGGAATGTTGTTTAAAATTACGGATTTAAAAAAAAAATGATTTTTTTTTTTTTTTTTTTTTTTTTTTTTTTTTTTTTTTTTGTTTGTTTGTTTGTTTTTTTTAAATATTTTTTTTCCCCCCCATTTTTCCTGGAAGACTGTGTTTTGATGATATGAAACTCGTTATTTAACAACTTTGTGTGAGTAAAATCACCAAAAATTTCAGATAATCATGTGTCTGTGCAATGTTGGCGTGCCGTTTTTATTAGAGTCATAGCGCCGCATAGGAAATTACTGATTTATACCCAAAATTACTGATTTTGAGCCTTGTGATTACTGATTTTCTGTTCTGGAGGTTGGCAGCTCTGCTAGGGGGTATTTCTTGATGGGACCACGGGTTTGCTGTGTGCAGGCTTGTACACCCATTCATGGTATTTCTACCAAATCTGGTGTCTGTGAATTATGACCTTCTGCACATGGAAACTGACGACCATCTCCCTTTAAGAGTAATCTCTAGCTTTGTGTTGGTGACTGCATGTCTACTCAATGAAATATTAATATCATGCTAAGGATTAAAGTTGATCATTTACATCTAAGCTTATAGACAGCATTTGTTGCGTCAGTCGTGCAATGAGTAGTCGATAGAAATTATCTATGGTGAATGGAGTAATCTGCGATTGACCGTGTCTACTGGAATATGAAATAATAATATCATGCTGAGTATTAAAGTTGATCATTTACATTATAGACAGCAATTGTTGCATCAGTCGTGCAATGAGTAGTCGATAGAAATTATCTATGGTGAATGGCGTAATCTGCGATTGACCGTGTCTACTGGAATATGAAATATTGATATCGTGCTGAAGATTAAAGGCACATCCTCCATTTAAAAGACATATCTACTGGAATGTGAAATATTGATATCGTGTTGAAGATTAAAGACCCATCCCCCATTTAAAGGAATATGAAATTTGATATCGTGCTGTAGATTAAAGACCCATCCCCCATTTAAAGGACATGTCAACTGGAATATGAAATTTGATATCGTGCTGTAGATTAAAGGCCCATCCCCCATTTAAAGGACATACCTAGTGGAAATGCCAATTAGAGATGTAGGTTATCTGATTGACATTCAGCATCACTAATTGGTCTGTTGCCAATTTGAGGAGTGACATACATGTAACTTTGAAAAACAAGACATTTTTTTGTCGCTGTCTGTTAACTTGGAGTGCGAAGAATGGCAGCCATCTTGGCTAATTAGCTTAGACCACATTCGTCATGGTGAGAGGTATGTTTGTGATGGTTACCAGCAGGTCAGGTGATTTGAAGCAGGTTTGCGTCAACTTTTGAGGATGCGTTCAGTTGTGTTCACATTGTGCTGGAAAACATTTTTTTGTTATTCACTGTTGAGTGTCGTGATGGGTGATATACTGATGGGAATGTAGGCCTACAGTCTATTAGTGTCTCTTCCACTTAAAGTTACCAGCGCTATCATTTCATCTCTTCTCTTCTCGTGAAAAAAAGAAAGAGATTATTTGTCTGAATGTGGATAGACAAACAGGTAGAAACAGACCAGGACAGAGAAAGAAAATAAGTTTGTAGAGATGAGAGAGAAAACGAGAATAACTTTGAGTTTGAGTTTGAGTTTGAGTTTATTAATAACAAAAATAATAACAAGTAAAACATAATGTATCAAGCATGATTACATAAAATATAACAATATAACACAAGATCGATAACATTACACATGAATAATATAAATATTGTTTTACAAAGTATGTCGTATACAAATGGAATAAAATATTATGTGTACACTTTTGTTGTTAAAGGGGGTACCAGAAGTTAGCACAAGTGCTAGTCGAGTCTGGTTCCCTGTCTTTGGCAAGAATTTTAAAACTTTTTTTTAAATTTTTTTAAATTTTTTTTTTTTTTTACTATACTACATTATATACATGTAACATAAACTATATACATGTAAGTAAACAAAGAAATAGAATAGTCCTTTAGAAGTATTCCTTACTTAATATACATGGAAGTCGAATGTTTGTTGACTTCCGTATCAATACCAAACATACAGTAAATAAAAAATATATCATTATCTAGTGATCTTTTTAGAAATTTTCTAATCTGAGATTTCTTTTTGCCATTTTAAGAAGTTTTAACTTTTGTTTAACTCAAAGTATTTAGATGTTTCGTTAACCCCTTCCGAAAAGCATTTTTAGATCGTATTCCTCTTAAATCGTATGGTATACTATTCCATATTTTCACGCCCATAAATGATATTGAAAATTGACCAGAGATAGATAGAAAGAGAGAGAGAGGGCAGAAATAGAGAGAGAAAGCCAGATAGAGGGGGAGAAAGATACTAGGTCGACAAAGTAATCACAGATAGAAGGAAAAATCTCAGAAAGATGCAACATTATATATGTTACTGTATAAAATTTCTCATTTTGAAAATATGGACTTATTGGATGCCCTTTTTAAATATTATCATGATTAAGCATTTCGGGGGCCTGTATTTGAACTCATTAATGGAGCAAAATCCAGGAGCATATACCATATTGCATTCCTCGGATTTTAAAAATATTGATTTCCGTACCCAGACATAAATTTCTTTCAATGAAATCGACAGTCTCCACTATCAGCCACATGTGTAGCTAATTACGGCTCGGCTGTGTTTTCTCTCTCGGTAGGTCATAACAAGTCTCACTTAGCAAGTACAAGTAATTACCAGATGCCATTAATTAAGATTGATTTTATCACTGTACAGTGAAAGGTTCAGTCTTGCACAGTGTGTATGTACAAATGTACTAGGTGTTGAAAGTACACTTGGCAGTTGGCACCTTTGGTTTCTTTGCCCATTATAATCCATTCTTTGTCATTTATGACCAAAGATGTGTTTTGGGGGTATTTTTTTCTAAATAATACAATTTGGAACAATCAATATCAATTAATTGATTCATTTCACATCAATTATTATTTCTTAGTTTCTGCAAAGGAGCTATAAAATGAATTCCTGTATTTTAATGATAGTCTTAAACCTGACAATTCAAAATGGATTTAAATATTTCAAATTAGATATGAAAATTTCATCCATGGATTAGGTCTTATTTTTTAGAAAAAGTACATAATGAAAATAAAAGGAAAAAATATGATAACTGTATTAAAGTTGATATTAGTCAGGGTGTTAAATAGTTTTGATAACAAAATTGTTGAGAGATTTAGAAAGTTGATTACTGAATGGTATAAGAACATGTACATGTACACTGTATGTAATTGTACCGACACATGGGCATGTTATACTCTGCGATAGAGGCTTCACCGAACATGGCTTGTTGCTATCTCCGTCGAGCTGCTAACACTTCACTCTATCTCTTCAGATCCTCATGTTTAGAACTGCTATTCCACTCAAGTATTTATTTTTCCAAATGCTCTTTCCTTCCGGTAGTATCAGCGAGGTTTATTTGACCTGTGATATGAGCGTTTATCTCGTCGGGATACATCTGAGCATCACATGACATGGTTTGGGCTTGGTTTAAAGCCATGGTATGAAATTCCTTTTGCCTTTAGTCATTCTTCTGTTTAATGGTGATGAGAAGAATAAATACTTGGAGCTTTATTGTTGTAAAGTTACACATTAGCATTTTTCAAGTGGTCTTATTGTAAGTTCATGTAAATTATGTTAGAATACCTGAAAATTGACATATGAATGTGTGTGGCATATTGCTACCATATATGTTGTGCTTAAGAGACTACACATAAAATGAAATGTGCTTTTTGTTGTCCAAGATTTCTGTCTCTTTTGGCAACACACATTTTTTTTAAATGGATGAAATTACACATTCATGTATGTGTAATAACATGATTAATTTGTCTGGAATGTCTACCTTTATGGTTTTCTTTCTGTTGATGAAATTCGAGATGAATTTGCCATCAGAGCTTTTAAAATGTGAAATTAAACTTCTTGCTGGAAGGCCTATATATTACAAACTAGCACAAGTATGATGGCCGGCTTACATTTACATATAGTCTGGGTAATAATATGATAGCAGAGCCCTCAGGGAGAACAGTATTAATAAGATGAGGCTACCCTGGGTAAACAAGACTTATTATGATGATGATTATTATTATTATTTCTATCATTTATTAGGAGAAGTGCTTTAATGCAAGGTGCTTAAACCTGAACATCCAGCTCGCCCTATGTTTGACCTCGTTAAAATACTCATGTTCTTCTCTTCAATTTCCACCTCACTGATTGTATGAAACTGGAGCAAGAGATTGAATGTGCAATAATGTGACGCGTGTCGGCCATTTTGATTTTGATTGATGCCCGATTCCTTCCATCATTCCACTTTCAATTCTCTGAGGTCACCTTTCCATTCAGATCAACAGTGCTTGCTCCAAATTCATGATTCATAGATTTTCTACTGCATAAATTCAATTTATGTTTTACTTTCAACGTACATGTACATTGTACTTGTAGAATGAACAATTTTGTTTTGTGACAAAACAATGGAGCTTCTGTAGGGGGAGGAAAGAGGTAGGGGTAATATTATCTTACCATCTCTTCAGTGTCAGACGGGATTACCTCTGTGTTATAAAATATGAGTTACCTCCCCTTTTGACTTCTAACTGACAAGACAGTTGTATGAATACGTTAATAGATAAAATGACACAAATCAGATTTGAAACATCATTAATTGATGTGCTCAGGAGGTGACTTTGACTATTGTTTCATTTTGAGTAACTTTAAGAGATTGATTATTCAAATACCAGCTGGATTGCCTGTTCACAGACCCTATCCGAGTCTAACTCTTGATATCCTCTGTAAATCAAAATCTTTGTTCGTACAAGAAATTAACTCACGAATGGAAGGTGGACTGGTTGAATTTGGGCTTTTATTTTGAGATGTAAGCTTTAGTATGTCGCATATCCATCAGGACAAATCAATTTTTCACATACCGAATTAACATTTTTTTTTTAATTTTTTTTTTGGGTGTACCGTGTATAAACCGCACCCCCCCGACTTTTAATTTTTTTCGGCGGCAAAAAGGTGCGGTTAATGCACCGTTAATTACGGTACTTAATTTCATTGTTTATTTTGAAAAACTTGGTAAGGGTATGAATAATTTAGTTATTAACTGTATACCGTATATACATGTATACTTGACCTGTACACCTGTACACCTGACCTGTACAGGATTGACCAGTAGTAGTTCGCCTGTCCTGCACATGATATTAGAACCCCTTCACACCTGGACAGACGAAACAACAAGGTTCCGTTGAATCCGTTCCTGCAGGGGCATGGACTCGTATTTCAACACTGCTCAATCGGAGGTGCGAGGGCTAGCTGGAAGAGATTGGCATGTTTGGTGAAACGACTAATCAGACAAGATATCCTGCATGCTAACTTCATTTCCATTAATTTCCTGTCTGTCCACCCCTCCTTCAAGATCAAATACCAAGGACCTTCTATATATATATATTCTTGTTTTATTTGATCTTGTAGCCAGTCTTGAAGACAGAAACTGATACAAATAGTTGAAGGCAAAACTCTGCAATTTTTCATTTAAGTTTTAAAAGCCCATGTTAGAAACAATACAAATGGTAGAAGAAATGTTGGTTTCATTTTGCAACCAAAAAAATAATAAAAATAAAAACAATGAATAGAGGCAAAACTCTGTATGTTTATAAAACAAGAACTAAAAACAATAGCATAGAAGACAAAACTATATGCCTTTCAAAAGATGTTAATGTGAAAATTCTCTTCTTGGAGGCTGAAGTTGGATCATTGTTGAAAGATGAAGTTGAATCACAAACAAAAACAAAAAAGATTTTTTGTCTGTGAAACAAAGCGTACCGGTAAGCATCAAGTCTACTGTTCCTCATTTTCAGATGCTGCTGTAATCAGCCATCGTTGCTCTGATGTAAAAGACCAACATCACCATCATAAGGTGATTCATGTACATTGTTCATGTTCTTCCATTCACAATGTGACAATATAATTATTCTACCGATGCAAATACATGTACGTAACATGAACCTGTATTTCTAAGAAAAGAGACACCTTGTGAGGAGTCGATAACAGATGTGTTTTCAATGAAAGCTGAGACGACGTGTGTCCTTGTACTTAACATGATTGTGTCTTCCTCTCCAGTTAAATGTTTTACCAGATGTACAGTATGTTGTAATGAATGTATCCAGCGATTGTTGTTCTGCGAGTTGATTTGAAAGATAATGCTAAGTACTTCCGCAGTGAAAATGCAGTCTAAGAACACTGTTTTGAAGGATATGAGTTAATGCAATCACATGAATGATAGAAAATAACTTTTCCCTTGGTTTTTTTGTAAAGAGTACAAAATGTAAAAGCTTTAAAAAAAACTGTTAGCATTTGATATCTACCAAAAGAAAGGCAAATTTGAACGGCAAGCATCACAAGTATACTGTAGTATGTGTATTTTTTAGAGAATCAGAGAAGATACAGAGTGACTTTTACCTTTCTAAGACCTTTTTTCATTCCTTCAAGCATAACATTGCAAATTCCCAAACAAGGACGAAGAATAGATTTGATAAATGAAGCGCTCTGAACGAGTTTGAGGTTGTGCTTGTGATTGGCAAGATATTCGATTATCATGTAACGTTTCTTTGCAATTTTATAGAACCTGCTTTGCTAATTGTTGACTCAATTCAATATCGTACATGTCTGCTGGTTTCGTTTCAAGAAACCCTGAACAGCAGAACTCATGCTGTGAGTTGCCTATTCCCATTTTGCTGTTTTGCCACGGAGTATCAGACGTTTCAGTTTGATTTGTCATGGGACAGGATTCAGCTTACATTATTTTGTTGGGAGTATTTTTGGTTTGGATATGAGCCAGGGAAGCCTGGTTATAGCTGCAGGTCATTTTAAGGGAAATCATATCAACACAATTGAGGGGCGTTTACACTGCTAGCATTTTTCTCACGTTCCGGAGTTTTGACGTAAGTTACTAGGCAACTACCCCTAAACACGACAAAAATTTGCAATGAAACAACCCACCTCTGAATTATGGTTTTTTGAAACGCCAGATAAAACTGTATGATAGTTTTGCAATTGTAAATGCTATTTCTCAAAACACTGGTGAATTTATTCCTGTTTTTCGCTCATGGGACTCTCCTCACTTCTACCCTATTGCATGCAGAGCGCCGACAAGTCGCACATGCACACTACTCACCACGAAACTAGAAACAAGCAAAGGCTGATGAATTTATATGTGGTTTTGCACTAGTGTAGATAGTAGTTCAAAAACTTATGATTTTTTTTTCTTCTTCCGATTCGGTTAAAGCAGTGTAAATGGGTCTTTTGAGTTAGCTTTCATAAGAGAGTGCCTAGATTGAAGTTACTACTAGAGTTGGCCAGGGTCAAGAAATTATTCAAAGCAACAGAAATTGATTCTGTGAACTTTGACAGCTTAACTTCAATGTAGTATTTTGTTTGAAAATTAAATAAATTGTGAGTGATTTCATAGCATATACATGTAGTACTGCAATTTGATATCTTGATAGTATCATGCTCTTCGATTTTAGTTTCAGGTACCGGTAGTTTAGAAAATATGGGTTTCCACATGCATGTAATCAAATACAATATGAGCAAACTATTATTGCATCGAGTGTGACAGAAGATGTAAATATTTCAGAAAAGGAGGAAGATGAAATACTCCTTGTATCTTACTACGAGATATGCAAGGTGTATTCTCATGATTATGAGGCGGAGAACCACTCTAGTCAAGATACTGGATTACAACTTGATTCTGAAGGCAATGCAATCAGAGGTATGGGGTATATAGCCAAGAGCCAAAGGAAATGAAATGCTAACACTGGTCAGAGGGGAATAATTGTGTGATATCATATACAGCGATTCCTGAGCTTTAGAAAATTGTGAATGTAGATGACAAGAGAAAAAGAAAGTGAGAGGAAGAGGGGGGAAGGGGGGGGGGGGGTCAGAGAAGGGGAGGGAGACAGAGAGAGGGGGTAGAAATAGAGAGAGAAAGAGAGAGGGGGGGGGGGGGTAGAAAGAGAGAGAGGGAGAGAGACAGAGAGACAGGAGTGAGAGAGAGAAAATGCATGCAACAATATTGGCTACTGTTTTTACAATTGCAATTTAATTTGCTTTGGTACCAATGATAAAAATGATCAGGCTTTTGAATAGCGAGCTATATGAAAATGTATTACAAGCATGTACATGTTAAAGAAATACGCAATGGATTTTTTCATCCTCACTATCATGGGAAATATTTTGAAACTGGCAATTTTGTTTTGAGTGCAGTCTGGGGGCAGCCCGGCAGAGGATATATAAGAACTGTGATGTGTCACATCCGGAGCTTCAGCAGACAGATACGATGATTGCTGATATCCCAGGGTTCTTTTGTCTCTGACGGGTCACCGAGGTCGTCCATTTCAAGGTGTTTTGGTTTCATATTAAAGACAGTATTCTTCTGTATTTTCTAGCGCAAGCATCAAGTGTGTGTTATTCTTAAATCAGAGAAAAATATAGGTCTTTATGATTCCCATGTCCACATATCTGTCATCGCCAATAAATGTTAACTTGGGAGGGATTGGAAGAATTTTTTTTCTCCCTCAAATGTTTTATTTATGGAAGGAGACATCTTATTCTTTTATATTTGTTGCATGTGTCTCAAGACAGAGAAGACTACATCTAGGGCTTTTTATTAATCACAAAAATTTTCTACTTGAATACTTCCCAACTATAAGCCTATAAGTAGAGCAAGTAATGTCCAGATTTGTTTTGTTTTAATGAATATTGGATTCTCTCAATCAAACATGACTTATTCTGGGCCTTATTCTCGAAGTAGGGTAGCAATAAACCACCTTTACGATCAATTTTTAATTGATGATGCAAAGTTATCATTGCTTGATCAAGTATAGGACCTACTGGATCAAATAGCAGGTGAAATACAGAATTGTGATAGTCTTTATACCAAACACAAACTGAGTCATTACAAAGGGTTTATACTAGCAGATGATTTCACAACTGCACGTGACTGTCAGATATCCATTTTTTCATTAATTTAACATACAATCAACCTGATTTAGTGACTACCAGTAAAGAAAGACAACCTGAACTATTCTGGCTTTAGTTTTTCTTGAATAGTGTTTCTCAATGGAACCTGTGTTACAATATTTGCTACATACAGACTACCCAAAGGCATGCAGAGAAAAAAGCCCCCCCCCCCCCCCACACACACACAATATACACAGGTGGTGTATAGCTACCCAGATAGTGTGGGTTTCTATGGTTTTCAAACACTCTGCCCCCCCCCCCCTCCCATCAGACATTATTGTATCTGCCCTTGCTATCTGGTTTTGGAGACCACCAATTATGTCTCACTTGAACACTCTTTCTATTCAGGTTTGACTGAATTTCTTATATAACTGTTGATGTCTCCTTTCCACTTTTCCCTTTCCTTCAAATCCATCAAAGCTAAAAGTTATTCATTTTAGTAGGAAGCAATGGGGAGGGGGAAAGGGGGAGGGGGGGGGGGGTAATATATCCTGACCTTTCCTTTGTCACTGGCAGACTTGATGAGCTGCATTACAGATAACCCTGTATTCTCATCATGTACAGTAACTGTAATGAATATGAGCGACCCATTACCATTTCCATCCCATTAGCTGCTATGCTGAAATTGGGGATTTGGTGAATAATTGGCATGGCAGACAATATCTCTGTCCCAGATTTTACTTTCATCTTTCAGTACGTGGTGCTCTCGCAAATGTAGGGCATTTTTTGAGTTGACTAAATAGTTTGCCTCTTGCGAGTAAAAGGGTGTGTTGAGGAAGCACTTAAAATCTCAAATGTTAAATCAATATTTTAAAAAGGTTTGAGGATTGAAAACACTTTTAAGTAACGTGCTTGATTGAACTTTTGTATGATTGGAAGCAGCCTGTTAAAAGTGATAATGGACTATTTTCAGGAAGAAAAAAATCACTCCTCAAACCTTTTGAATGTTGAATAAACACACAAGCTTTTAGAGTGAGGGAGAATAAGATGTTTTGGTACATTTTTATTTATGAAAAAAGAGGATAGAGAATTATTTGAGATGGATAGGGAGAGCCGGAGAGGGAAAGAACATTTTTTTTTAAATACAAAGAATGAGATGAACTGAATTACAGAAAGAGAGAAAAGTGCTGAGAGATGGAGTGGGGGAGAGAAAGAGACAGACACAGAGTCAGACAGACAGAGAGAGAGAGAGAAAGTGAAAGAGAAAGAGAAAGAGAAAGAGAGAGGGGGGATGGGGATGGAGGGGGAGTGAGAGAAATAGGAAACGATGTATAAATAGAGTATGGAATGAAAGAAGGAGATGGAGAGAACAAGGGAGAGCGATAGAACCATGGAGTTTTAGATGAATTTAAAAGTTTAACAGTTCTATTGAAAGAAGGGGGCAGGAGATGAATGCAAGATACAGACTACCACTATACATGCCCATATTCCATTAATAGCAGTCAAATCTGTCATGTGTTAATCACATTTCCTTTTGTCTTTTTTGTTCTTTGCAGAATGGTCACATGCGAGAAACATCCTTTGTTCTATCTGCATTCGGAAAACAATTTACCTTAGATGTCAGGCTGAATGAGTAAGTATAATCTACTTATAAAAACCTCTGTTACTGCTATAATGAAATCAGTAATTCTGGTATTTGTCCACGTTATGACATGTACATTTTCATATATAGATATGGATCATAATTATGATCAGCCAATGTATTGAATTTGTAGTCAAATATAAGGCACAACATGTTTTTTGTGATAATATGCTTTTTTGTGAAGAAACTAGATGAAAATTCAGGGGAAAGTGCCCAAACTTGGAAGAATAAAAAAAAATCTGCCTAACAATTCCTATCAGTAGGTTGTAATGCATTCATTCCACAACCAAAAAAGGAAAAGAAAAAAATGCAGTTAAAAAATACCTGAATTTTTTTTACAGAAGGTCGTTTTTCAACCATTTTGAGGGATTTGTGTCAATTGGGTTTCAAAAGTTGGATCCCATGGTCCTTGACCAAAATTGTGGATTTTGTGGATATATTAGAAAAAAGTAAGTCTTATACATGTAGCCAATGAGGACCCCAACTGATTATGTGGAAGGAAGCTTTGGCTTAACCCTATTTAGCCCGGGGGGGGGGGGGGGGGGGGGGGGGCTTGAGAAGGCCCCCCCTCGACATTTTTCACGATAATTTTTTAACGCAAGAAAATCTTGAACTGAAATTTTGTGACTTTTTTCTTTCGAGTCTTGCGCATCTTTTGAAAGAAATTTTTCGAAAATCGGACCTACCATTGCAAGGTCACGCGTCCTTTTGTCTTTGCATGTCAGCCCGAAAATCGCTCATTTTTGTGATTTGTGTACAAAACATATGGAAATCTCATTTTTCAAATAAAGAGATAAAACATTGGTTATTTGGTCTTGTTTATAGTTTAGGTGTTTATTTTGGGGTCAAAATAGTTGAATTATAGTTGGAAATGAAATAAAAACAACAAAAACAATAAAATACATAAGTTAAAAAAACAAAGAAATACATAAGAAATTATCAAAACAATAGATAACATAAGGAATTACCCTGGTTTTTCAATTTTTTGTGTTGTATTATTATTCCAAATGGTCTAACAAATATATGTAGTGAGAAAGAATGCTTAAATATGAATAATGTCTGATTTATGGGCAAAAATGTGAATTTGATGACCCTATTTGCATAAATTACCATAAATATGCAAATGAGTGAATTTTTCAAAAAAATTGAAATTACCATAGTATTCTATACACTTCACTTGACGTGTATGCAAATTTTCGCGGAGATCGGTCGTTTCACGGCCGAGATCATAGGGGGGGGGGGGGGGCCTTAGAAGCCCCTCCCCCCCCCCCCCCCCCCGGGCTATGCAGTTTCAAAATAGCCCGGGCTAAATAGGGTTAAAAGCCTTACCTATTTCAAATTAATCCCTTACAAAAAGATCAATGGCCAGCTAGGATCAGGATTAGTCAGAGATTAACAAGGAGATTAGTACCTATAGCTTCTAATCTGGGACATAAGCTATTAAGATACATAGAACTCTACATAGATCGAAGAGAGATTACCTGGGTTAATGGTGTGATAATCAGACTTTAACAGATTATGAGGAAGCTTTTAAACCTTGAGGAATCCCTGTCTCATGCAGGAAATACCCCTCACTTTAATACCAGCAAAGAATCAACATTGCATGCCTTGGTTTGAAGGGTAATGGTCTGCAATGTATGTGTTATTCACATACATTAAAACCAAAAAAATTGGGCGAGCTTGAATTTTTTACAAATTGTTCGCATGGTTTCATTTTGCTAATCATTTGAACTACAACTGACAGAACACTGAATATTGTTGCGTGTGAAACTGTGTTGCAGCTAGAATGGCTGTCGTTTTTGTCTCGCCTGCGTAGCAAAAAGCGAGACATAGGCGCCGCTTTTCCGGTGACGGCGGCGACGGCGACGGCGGCGGCGGCGACGGCGACGGCGGCGACGGCGTCAACATCAAAAACTTAACCTAAGGTTAAGTTTTTGAATTTTTGATATAATTTTTAAAGTATAGGTTCTTAGTCAATGAAACTTGGATTATAGGGTAATCAAGTATCCCCAATCATGTGAGTAGAATTTCAGATCACAAAGTCAAGGTCAAAGGTCATTTCAGGTCAACAGACTTGGACTATGTTGTAGCATCATCATCGAAAACTTAACCTAAGGTTAAGTTTTTGAATTTTTGATATAATTTTTAAAGTATAAGTTCTGAGTCAATGAAACTTGGACTATAGGGTAATCAAGTATCCCCAATCATGTGAGTAGAATTTCAGATCACAAAGTCAAGGTCAAAGGTCATTTCAGGTCAACAGACTTGGACTATGTTGTGGCATCATCATCAAGATTTTCAAAATGCTTCCTTATTTTTCAACCGATTTTGATTCTGATTGTTTCATATGATAGGGCTAGGAGGGGGATTTAAAACTTGAACACAGAATCGTGAAATTCATTATCTATGCTAATTTATGCAAATTTATTTGAAATCACAAAAAATGCTTCTTCTCCTTCATTTCTCGACCGATTTTGATTTGGTTTGCTTTATCTGGTAGAGCTAACTTTGGTACACTAAACTTCTACACCGAATTTTGAAATTGTTCTCCATTAATTAATAATGGTAATTTATGCAAATTTTTTCCAAAAATAACAAAAATTGCTACTTCTCCCTCATTTCTTGACCGATTTTGATTTGGTTTGCCTTATCTGGTAGAGCTAAATTTGGAACACTAAACTTCTACACAGAATTTTGAGATTTTACTCCCATTGATTAATTATGATAATAATGCAAATTTATTCCAAAAATAATTTAAAAATCACAAAAAATGCTTCTTCTCCTTCATATTTCGACCGATTTTGATTTGGTTTGCTTTATATCGTAGAGCTAACTTTGGTACACTAAAGGTCTACACAGAATTTTGAAATTGTTCTCCATTAATTAATTATGGTAATTTATGCAAATTTATTCCAAATATAACAAAAATTGCTTCTTCTCCCTCATTTCTTGACCGATTTTGATTTGGTTTGCCTTATCTGGTAGAGCTAAATTTGGAACACTAAACTTCTACACAGAATTTTGAGATTTTGCTCCATTGATTATTTATGGTACTTTATGCAAATGAAATGAAATTATGTCCCTTCCAGGGCATCACATTTTTATTTTTTGACCAGTTCAAAAGTGTACCACGATATTTGTTGTTGCGAGATGCGGATGAGCACTACAATGTACGTCATTGACGTTCTGGTTTATCATATTGAATTGCGTTATGCAGGCGAGACCGCCGAGAGCGTTTCCCTTGTTTTAGTGCAAAAATAGCTTCTTGTCATGAAACCTGCTGGTTTTTACAGTATCAAACAAGTCCTTAGTACATGTATTTTGGCTCTATTATGACTTTCTTATGATTGCAGAACAAGCTGTATCAAGCAGTATGTCATGTCATTTATAAAGATAACCCGTTTTCCAACTCATTTCTGGCTTTAGATATGGGGAAAAGAATCATACATTTCTATTTTATTAAAATAAAATTGTCAAAGTAAAAACTTGTGAAGAGAAAATCTTAAGTGATTAGATTAAGGTTTGTAATACATGTATTTCAATACTGTAAAAATCAAGTTAAAGCCCTTCTGGTTTTCAGCTCATATAGAAGCCTATTATGCTGTCTACTGAAGATGTGAATGCACTGTCAAAATGGAATATGTCAGATTTTTTTTTTAAAGTTTGAAATAGAGGCTCATGTTTGCTTTCTTGCAGTCTGTAATTAAGGTCAAGAGGCTAAATGAAATTTGCTCACGTCTTAATCTGAATCTACTCCATAATAAAAATCATTCTCCACTGAGCCATGTTTGCAATTTGAATTATTTTAAACTGATACATTCTTTATCTGTTTTATTCCTTACTTTGATTTGGAAGGATGTGAGATCAATTACACTATAGCTTTCAGGTGTTGAGTCATCTCTTAATGCTGTAGGCGTACACCTCCCCTTTCCCTTTTATCCCCATCTCAGCAGTGGGCGGGAGCACAAGCTACCTGCCTAACATTTCACTTCCCTTTGAATCTTGAGTGGAACGTATTCTCCTCATCTGTCACAAGACGGAATATATAGACAGATATCAAATTACATTAGAACTGGGATGCCTTGAACTGAATCTTGTGCCTCCAAAAGCCATCTGATTCATCCCATTTCAGGCTAATACCTCATTCACACCAGGATTTTACCCTGTGCTAACAGAGCTTATAGTGTGAATGCTCTTAGCCATGCAAATTGAATCCGTGTTGAATAAACCTGGGTATTTCACACACAAATTAAACTGACTCTTAACTCCAGTCACGCTTTTGAGAGAGTAGTCGAACGCGGAAGATGGTACAAAAGTGACCTAATATGATTGGAAGATTTGGAACCCATGCTAACGGAGGGTCAAAGGTCACATTATCTTACACTCATTCCTTGTTGATTATTAAATGAGGATGGGTGATCAGAGTGAGCATTCACTCTATTTTGTTTGTATTTTCCGCCCATTGTTCTATGACCCTTGATGATGATCTAACCTAGATCTAACCCATATTACATTTGGCAGTGTGTACATGTATGTACTGCTAAAATTTTGATACGGGTCAACACCAGGCTAAATCCTGTAGTATGAATGCCTCTAAACACCTTGGTCTGACTTGGGATTAATCTCTGTGGTTTAAAATCTCATGTTCTCACTGCATCATATTTTCAGCCCACTTTCAGTCGGGTGCACACAAAATGAGTACAATCCATCAGGTAAACTCTTTACATGGGAAGGTTAGAGATAAATTCAATCAGGAAAAGTATCGTTTTTAGTCACCCCGACTCCCCGAGGGGAGGAAAACTTGCTTGGATACGGTGATACTAAGTCTGGTGGTACTAATTTTAGACTTGAGGTTAGAATACCTCAACTTCTAGGCATTTGATATTATGTAAATACAGTCTAAATTGAACATTCTTATTGTATGACTCTTTAATTTGATAAAATAAATAAAAGCTGTTGATCAAATGAGCTCCTGTAAACCCAGAAACTTTGCACTTCATCCTCTTTAGGGAAATATCGATAATGACTGTTTAGTTTTTGCGGTAAGAAGTTCTCACAGATTGCAAGATGGTGTTGTGATGTGTGTGATTGATTTTTGTCTGCGGTATGAACTGTTATGAATCTGGGCCAAATGAGAAATTCTCAAAGATTATCTCCACTTGAAGGTTCTGGTTATACATTATAGTAACAAAAACAGACATACTTGAGCTTTTATCTTGCACTCATCAGTAAATCACAAGATGAACATAAATTTTATATAGCTTGCGCATACCGGTAATATAGCTTTTGCTTTAATATATAAGTCTGATTTCTGCTTTCTGTTCATTCTTGTGATTTACTCTTATGAGTGCAAGGCGAAAAGCTTTAGTATGTCTGTTTTCGTTGCTATTTTAAGATTTTGTAGAACTAACCTTCTCTTTAGTATGCATATACTTTTGTCATACATCTAGCATTGTGCTGATGATGATGATGGTGATGATAATTGAATATGATGATGCATTTTATTATTCTATTTAATATTTTACTTTTAAGAGAACTACATGACCATATACATTTTATGAATCATCAGATAAATTACAAAATGCAACCACTTTTCAAGTAAACCATTCTTTTTAGGCACATTCTTGTAAATTTTATATTAAAAGAGGAGTAAGATCTACGTTGATCGTACCCCAGTTCCTTTGGGTCAACACAATCCTGGATTTGCACAAACAGAATTTTTTTAACCAGGACACCAGCGAGACATCTTCATCCGATGACATAAGAGCGGATAGATAAATAGACGGTGACTTATTTCCAGCCATTATTAGTATTGTGTGTTTAGCTGGCTGGTTCTGTGTCACCACAGTCCCTGCGGTAGAAGCCACAAGTGGTTCTTCATACTCTTCGTTATTATTACCACGTGGAGTTCATTGACTGAATAATCATTTACCTCCTACAGAATCGATGCATTGCTTTCCATAAGGAGCTCTCCCATTGTAAATGAGAAATATTGATTAGTCCACAAGTTTGATTTCATACTGTACTGAGTGTCTCCTTTGTTTTTTCAAGCTCTTCATCTCAAATAAGTCCTTTTCTGTCCTTATCTTTCATCAATTGAGAGCCAGGAGGGTCCAAAATGATATAACTTGTGTAATATCATCACATACACTTTCTGACTGTCTGCCATTTTTTTCTTTCTTTTCACCTGGCCTTAATTTGTTTATACACACTCTGAAATCATAGGCACAATGCTCTTTTTTTAGATTTCAATATGTGTCCATGGACTTATGAACTATTTAGATCAGTAAGTTAAGTTGTCATTTACTCTGATAATATTAATGGCATTTTAGGAGCAATTTGAGAAATTAGATTTAATCAGTTAATAAATTTCCTTCAAACACTTCAACAACAACAACATCATTTTTCTCTTTGTTTACCCAAACAGGGACCTATTTCCTGCAAGATACATTGAGAGGTCTTATGCACAGGATGGTGGAGCTATTACTAGGAAGCCACACCCACATGTAAGTTATGACTAAAGATTTAGGGGGAAGTCCCATTGATATCAAATGGGAAATCCCCCATCGAATCTATTCGTGGTCATTGTTTTTGTGTTGAATGTATGATTGGATCATGACTATTATATAGGTATAGTTCATATGATATGAAAGGGTTAATCTTAGGATGTAAACGTTGTTTTGTACATTTTGTTTCATCTTTTAAAGTGATTAAACGCTCCATTTAAGTTATTCAACAGTTTGGGTCAGGGGTATGAAATTAGAAGTTTCTTTTTCTGAAAAGTATTTTCTTCTTCTACAAAGGTAACTTTTTAAAAAGTTGATTTAAACAGCTTGGATGATATTTGATATTCTTGTTTCAAGAGAGAAATTAGTGCAAGAGAATTAAGAGATGGGAATAGTATTTTGAAGATTTGTTTCTATATTTTGTTTTGTGTGCAGCATCATTGTTACTACCATGGAGAAGTAAGAGAAGCTAATACCTCATCCGTTGCTCTCAGTACTTGCAATGGAATCAGGTAAGCAACATTAATATTATTGCATAGTAGAGGGAAATATATTTATGCTTGCCCAAGTATAATAAATGAGCAGTAAATGAGCAGATGAGAGTAAATTTTCAATGTTCTTTGAACTAATATGCCAAGGATAACATTAATTGAATAGTCTAATATTTCCTCTTTCTTACGAATATAAGTAAGCCTTTCTCAATATCAATCAATTTGGCAGTTATCGTTGTTTTCTTTTTATTACCAAACCTGAAGGCTCCTTTATGGATATGAGAGCCAAACTGCCTATCTCCAAAATGAATCATACCAAAGTATTAATATTTTAGGATAAACTTGACTGATTTCCCACATTAAAACATTGAAAATACGATTGAAAATGCTCAGAAAAAAAGAGAGTGTGATAATGCATGAAATATTCATTTTATCAATTTTTATTTAATATTTTTCTTGGTTTACCTGTCGTACTGATTCTTGATTTCATCTGTTGAGACTTTTGAGCCAGAAGGGGCATTAGCATTAACAATGTGTAAAAGCTTTTGACATTATTAATGCCCTCCTGGCTCTAAACACATGATTTGTCCTTAACTACATGAATGACTACATGTGTCATTGCACTTGGCAAAGTTACCATGGACATGAATAATACATGGATTGGTTGCGCTTTCATCTCCTTTGCCATGATAAGAGTGTTTGCTTCATTCGTCTGCACAGGAGCCAGAAGGGCATTAACTTTGTGTTAAAGTATATGAGTTAACATCCTTCTGGCTACAATCAGATGAAGTGATGATACACCTGAAGCCTCTAAGGATTATTAGATGCTTCTCTTTACGGAAAAAAGAAGAAGAAGAATGTTCCCATCAAGAGGTTTTTACCCAAGGGGTGCAACAAATCGTAGAATGAGTCATTTTATGGGGTGAATAAGGGGTGTGGACTATACCTGAAAGACTTACAGTGTCCATCTCCTTGATTTCTGTTTTACAGAAGTGTAGGAAATGTATATCACTTTTTTTTTAATTGCAAAATGGTTGCAAGAACTGTATAGTGAGTCATATGGGGTATAACTTTAAAAGGGGGTATGTGCATTATAATTTACCGTATTTGGAAATATAACTGAAAATTATTTCCTTGATTTCTGTTTTACAGAAAATGGAAAATACTTTTAACCAAAAGGGTTTCAAAATCTCTAGAGTGAGTCATATGGGGGTAGAAAGGGGATGTGCATTTTATTGAGTCAACCTTAACCTGAAAGTCCCACAGAATCATTCACCTTGATATTAGGTTTTACGGAAATGTAAAATGTTGGGAACTTTTATCCCAAATAGATTGCAAACTGGAGATTGAGTCATATATGGGATGAAAAAAAGGGATAATTGACTCAAAGTCCTAGAGAATCGATCTCCTCGATTTTGGTCGTACGGAAAATTCATGATATTTTGGTGAATGTATGTGTGTGCTCAAGTTGTATATAGTTGCCACAGAGATTTCACAACATGTGAATTGTAAATTATATTCATACCTGATAAATCTCCTAGATTCTTGTATTACATATAATGTAGTATGCATCACTTCAGTGATCAGTCATGAATCAAACTGGCTTTGGTAGTCAACTATCTCCCATTAACCATTCTCAGTGATTTTGGCATCCTTATATTACCAAAAACCCTGTGGAAAGGCTTTCTAGGTGTTTGCAAAGTACTTCAGAGAATGACTGTTTCATTATTATTCTCAGTAATTTTCTGCAAGTAATTTCCAATAATATCAATACTTGTATATCATGAAACAAAATTATTTTACCTGTTTGTATAATCTAGTCATGCAGTAAATAATGAATACAAAGCAAATGAAACATGAATACCTACCAATAGAGATGATGAGACAGACTTTTAAAAGAAAACATAGAAGCTAGATTTCTATGAAGCTCGATTTCTCAACCGGAAGATCTTGTCTTATCATGTGCGGATTAAATGGATGAGATGTATTGCACATTACCAAGTCAAATGAAGATTATATCAAGGGCTCTTCAGTGGTTTTGAAAACCATCACTCCACTGGGAGGAGTGATATGATAAGTGCGTACTTTGTACTCATTAAAGTTTCATAAAGGTAGGGAGTGCAATAGAATAAAAGGATGAGGGATGATGTCATCAGTGAAATATAGAGATATAGACATAGTGAAGAGAGAGGGGAGAGAGAGAGAGGGGTGGGGGAAGAGAGGGAGAGAGAGAAAAGGGGGAATAGAGGGGGAAAAAGAGAAATATGGAGAGAGAATGTATTCCTCGAGCAAATTCTATTATTTGAAATCAGCATGAGTTTTATTTCATATATATGCTAGTGATATAAGAATACAAACTTTCACTTTTTTTTTTATAGTTTATGTTGTACACCTGGCTGTATATAACACATTATATTTTTGTATCTTTAAAAATAATTCACACTGATACTTTACACTTGTAACTGCTACATTGAGACTACTGTGAGTGGTTTCTATTAATAGATTTATAGATTTTACTCTGTAATGGTTTGTAAATCAAGTGTATATATTTTTTTTTTCTCTTTTTCTCTCCTATCTTGTTGTTTCTCTCCCATAGTGGAGTATTTATGGCAGATGGTGAAAGTTATTATATCGAACCACTACTTGAGGCGGACGAACAACATCTAGTCTACAGACCGCAGGATAGGCGTGACAAGAAGACGTGGGGTAAGTACTCTAGGAAAGTGGAAAGAGAAAAGATCTGCTGCATACCCGATAGCCACATGATATCAGTTCATTGCCTCTTTCACAATTAAAGATATGATTGAGGAGATTAATTTCAGACATAAGATTTTGTGGGATGTAATTGATGGGAGTAGCTTGCCACAAACTTCCCTAAGAGGGTTCTGTGATTCATTCCAAGAAAAAAAGTAAGTGATAATGCTGTACAAGGATCAATATTTGCTCCATTGACAGTTGCACTGGGCATTATCTCGTTAAAGACTAAGGGTTGGGTTTGATTTTTATCTTAGGTTTAGCATTAGGGATAGAGTTAGGTTTAGCATTAGAGATAGAGTTGTGTTTAGATTTATGTTGGGTTTAGCATTAGGGATAGAGTTGGGTTCAGATTTTATATATTGGGTTTAGCGGAAGGGAAAGAGTTGGCTATAGTGTTGAATCTAGGGTTACAGTTAAGAATTTGAGTAGTGTAGAACATTGACTGCAGATCGCTAATATCGCAGGAGCGAAACATAACATACGTCATTTTATAGCCTGTCTGCACTACTTTGGCCAGGGGGATTATACCTCCCTGCAAGGTCACTGACAGGTGGTTATCGCATCAAATCAGCTCTCAATTAACATAAGAAAAAGGGGATCATGGGGGACCAACAAGCACCGATTAGGCATTGTTTGCTATATAGAGGGCGCAAGTAGCTATAAGTAGAGCAGTGGGGCTTTAAATGGCAGTGTGAACAGTCTTTTGACATCATGACTTCTAGTTATGACGACTGTCATCTTGATGAACTACCACTAACCCATAACAGCAAAGATTATTCACACGCACATGAACTGGCAAAGGAAATCATTCTTGACGTCACAAGGCTGTGGGTTGCAGCGCCATGAAGTTATCTTCGGACTTTGTGTGGGCTACTTTTTTTTTCTTAGAGAGAAGAGATAACTAAAAAGGGAAAGGTTAAGAGATGGAAGGATAGATGATATGCAAGGGGTAACCAAACTTGGAAATGTCAGTTGAGTTGTAAGAGATATTTCTTTGTAGCCAAATATTGAAAGAGGATAGGGTTACACATGATGCAGATATGCTTATCCCCCTCAAAAACCACAGATAAATCGTTCAGGAAATAAAAGCAAAGGAGAAAATTAAACTTCCCACTTTATTTTGGATGAAATCAATAACCCTCCTGCACGTACATATATATTTTGAAAGATAAGTTTTTGATGTAAATACATGTTTTGACCACATCCCTGAGTTGATTTGATTATATTTTAGGTTTAAATAGGAGACCATAGGATTATAGTGTGACGTGGGTGTTTTATGAATAACTGTTTAGACAGTGAGGCAAATACAAGGTTTGATGTAAAACTAAATTACTATATTTTGAAGTAAACAGATTGAAAAGTCACATATTACCCAGAATTACAAAAGAAATTATACAGGAAAGAGTGATATAGATAGAAAAATAACAGGTGGTTTTAGGACTTCATCTTACCTTGCAAGATGACTAAAGAGAATAAAGAGAAGAGGAGAGGAACAATAGGGAGAAGAAAGACCAAAAATAAATAAAAAAGGAAATTGACTACTCAAATAACAATAAAGATAAGAAAAAAGGAATAGAGAAGAGAAATCAGTCCTAAGATGATACAGTTTCGTACATGTAGGACAGAAATAGATCTGAAAGTTTAAGCAGTAGACAGCCAGTCACAGGAGAACAAAATAAGACGTAAGAGAAAGAGATTTGGATCGCATGATAAAGTTATCTGCCCCCATTTCAGTAAAACATGACAACAGAACAGAGAGACAGAGATCATTATCTGAGAGCTTTTGAATTTACCGAGGCAGTCGATATGAGTATAACAATTGAAAGCGATACCGAGACATGGCTGGTGCAAAGGCAGACTGGATTTAGGAACGGATTTTCCCAATGATGTCCAATAATTTCCTATATCCAGCGTGGAGGCAGGGAGCCGTCAGCTCAAATCTTCTCTCTTGTCATTCATAATACCCCTGCTCCGTCAAGATAAGTCACTCCGGCCGGTCTGGGGGTAGCTAGATGCCTCAAGATTATGCGGGGAAATGTCGGATTAACGCAAGCCCTAATTACTGCCATCGCATTACGTTCGCTACAGACTCAAAACAAATTATGATTTCTATTTAATTTTTAAAGCAGCGTGCGCATGACTCACGCATGATTTATGATTAGGGACCTGCGGAGAAGGCCGGGCCATCATAACATGCAAATTATGAAACGCACTTAGATGTTTTAGTTTAGAAAGTCAAGAAAAATCAGAGCCTTGATGTGGGCCCTGAGGGCAGTCTTTAGGGAGCAAATATGACATGTCGATCCATTAATGTGGCATGCTATCTCTATCATCCAGTCTTCTCTAGGGCATCTATGCTAATAACGATCAAGTGGAAAACTTTGCCTGGTAGATCTGGTTTAAATGTTGAGAGGGAAGTCGATGGAAAGGGGTAGGAGGACTTCATTCATCCAAGAGAGCAAATCAATGGCTAATGTTTTTTTCTGTCAGAATAACTCGCTCGTATTGATTACCAGATGGACTTAAGCAGTTACCCTGGCATTGATTTATATATGTACCTTCACGTTTTATTTACGAGTCAATTTTGATAAGCATAAATTCCTGCCTGAACAATATAAGTGCAAATATATGATGTATGTCTTTACTTCTACATATAAAGATACGTTGCCTTGAAGAGAAGAAAAAGAAATGCCTAGCAATAATTTTTATATACAAAAAATAAATTACATGATTTTGGCAAGCAAGTTGTAAACTTTGTTTCTCCAGCCAAATGGCACACATATAAAAACACATCTGATATTAGACCTTAGCGTGCAGTGGAGTCAAAGTTAACTTTTAATAAAAATGACACAACTTGACGGAGGTTTATCACCACTGTCATAATTGCAATCCTCAAAAAATAAAAAAATTAAGAAGTATTATGAATTATTCATGTACAACTTCTGGTTAGATTTTTGAAAGGTTGATGTCCTTTTGAAGGCCATAAACTCCAAAACTGCATGTACATTTGCATTGATAAGCAGCTCTACTCTTCCTCTATAGACCAAGAGGAGCACTTGGTTGTGGTGAAATTATTCAAATTGATGCAGAGAGCCGAGGCCTTAAAAGACTTGAAAATCCCTGGAAAGCGAAACAAATAATCTGTCTGACACTCGCAGCAGCATCTGCTTGTATTTCCTCTCTCTCTCTAGCCAACGCATGCCTGGCTGGTCGATTGTGCAACAAGCATCATTTGCTGACTTATAGCGTGTCCACACACAAAACAATTTATCCCGAAACTCTATAACGAAACGTTGTATAAAGAATCATGGTATAAATTCCAGGGTGTCCACACACAAGAAATATCGTATAAAGAATCATTGTATAAATTCCAGGATGTCCACACACAGAAAAAAATAATCCCGAAACTCTACAGCGAAACGTTGTATAGGTGCGCAGTTTGCTACTGCGGTCATGAAATGGAAGCGGAAATTAGAGGTCAGGTCTCCTTTCACGCGAGGTCACTTTAAGCCCCGCCCAGTTATACCGTTCTAGTTCGACTAGTTTTACTAGTTACGTCCACACACAACACATTCCGTGATTAGGCGCGATTCTTTATTGAGTTTTAGTTTGAAACGATGCCCAAACCCGCGTTTCGTTATACGACGTATCGTTAGTAAGCGTCCACACACACAATTTCATTGTATAACTATCCCGAAACGGTATAACTAATCACGCCTAATCACAGAAAGTTTTGTGTGTGAACACGGGGTTAAAACCTGTGACTACTCCCTCAAAATTCCAACTTAACATGATCTCTGAAATGTCTCTTGCCTCTAGGCCCTCTGAAAGGGGGGAAGAGGTTTGACGAGAGGTGATGGGGATGCTTTCGAAAGGTGCTGAGAAATCAAAACAGAATTTTACTAGATTACCCAGAGATTGTATGAAACCCTAGACATGAATTTCCCCAAAGGTATATCCGCCATTCTGAAAACTAGCCTGAAGGGAATCAACGGAAAATTAGGTTATAGCTGAAGTTGGTTGAGGGCGACTTAATAACCAGCGCTTACATAAAGCCTCATCTTGTTTTTACCCAGGCTGGGAGTTAATCTGATTGCGGATCCTCACAAAAATGTTGCGGAATTTTAGAGCGGAAATTTGTGACATGATTGCATTGCCTTTTGGGATGTTTGCTACTGAAATAACAGTGATTTCTGCCATGTCTTGTCTTACTGTAGTACGAGTAGATAGCAGGCTTCTCTCTATAGGCTGTTGTTTCAGATTGATCTTGATAGGAGAGTCGCATCATCTTGACACGACATGTGGCTGATAAAATTTTACAGTTCTAATAAGAGAACAACCTTTTCTGTTCCACAAGTGGAAATTGTTCTGTTGCCTTTATTGTTAAATGAGATAAAGTATGATCAAAGTATAAATCTTTGTAGTAAAATATAAAGTAAAATCTATAGAGTAGAACTTTAATAGAACAAATAGATATTTTCAAAGTAGAGCTAGACAAATGATTGTTGAAAAGAAAACTCTAGGTTATAGTAAATCAGAACAAAAACAGAACAAAATCAATGGATCTTTTTGCCATTTATATCTCAGGATAGCTTTAAAGCAGTGCTTTTTGCATAATATTCCAAAACTGTAGCAAGGTATGTATGTGGTTATATTTTTCATATTTTGCCACTAAATGTCAAAAGCAAAACTTGATCATGGAATAAAGCATCCCAGAATGCAGTGCATAGAAGAAAGCTCAGCTGGTGATGATCATGGTGAAATTAACCCAAAATATCTAAGCTTGATGGAAAGGAAGAGATTGTTTGCCGTAATTGTGTTTACCTCGGGATGTTTTGCAAGCAGAGCTCTATGAGGTAGAGATATAAGGAATCATGAGTTGCATTCACACTGCAAGCAAAAACTGCAGTTTCCGGAGTTAACACAACAAAAAACCCACCTCTGGAGTAGAAAAAAAATCAAACGCCTGCCGAAACTCCATTTGTTTTTGCAGTGTAAATGCATGCTCTCAAAACACTGGTGAACTATTCTGGCTTTTTGGTAACGTGACTCTCCTCGCTTCATTGCTAAGGCACGTAAAGCAAAGCAGCAACAAGTGGCGCATGAGCAAAACTCACCAATGAACCAGAATAAGCTAACAAAGGTTTTATGGGTTTTTCTTGTAGTCTAAATGGTACTTCAAACAACCAATGGTTATTCAAAATTTGTTTTTCTGTAATGTAAATGAGCCAATAAATGTTCTTAAACAGCTCTTGCTATGTCATTAAACCCTGTTCAAGATCACATTTTTTACAAGGATACTTATAACATTTCCAAATATTTTCTTTTTGTGAGAGAGAGAGCATTGGTTTGTCAGATTGTAAAATCATTAAATACATGTATCTAGGAAGATGAATGAATACCTGTAAACTCCTCTTACTTTATAGTCATGATGTATTTAGCTAAGAATTTATTTGATGAAATTTGATGTTATACAAATTTATTGTGATAGGATTCACGCTAATTATGGGTTAAATGGGTAAAAAGCAAATAAAAGGAGAAATCACATGATGTGATTTTAGTCAAACGCTAACGATCATGCTTCCTTCCTTTGCCCTTGATATTATGTTAAAATTCTGTATAAAAAAAAGAATAACCAAGAAAAAAGATTCAATACAGTAGGCTCCTCAGTTTGAACTATCCATTTTTAGAAATAAAGATACATACACAATGCACTAATATAGTTTACTCTTCCATGGACAACATACTTTAAAACAATTTAAAATAGAGGCTGTGAAATAGAACAAGGGCCATGGAGAAGGCTGGGGGGAAATGTATTCTTGTAATGTATAATTGTGACATTGACAGTCATTGACATTAATGTTTTGAAGTGTTGTGACACAGCTGGTTAGTTGTAGGAAACCTTACAATGAACTTGACCTCCGTTCATGTCTTCTAGACAATGAGCTACAAAATGTAATTAAAGGAAATTGATAATTATTAAATTGTCGGGATATATGTTTCAACAATTAATGTTTAATTGTTATTGATTATCACTCAGTTTTAAAGCTACACATTACAAATAAATCAGCTCACTCTCCTATGCCACAAAAGTAGCATAAATATAGTATGATAATATAATTCTGATGAAAGTTTAATATACCTGTGAAATTCATTTAATTACAGTCTCTAGCAATGAGATGTTTGTATACAATTTCTACTAATGTACATCAACCAAGGGCTATCTCATCCCACTCTCCAATGCCAATAATTATATAATATTGGATGGCTTTGAGTGTGATACAAGAATATATTGTCATAGCGAGAACAATATTTATATAGTATCACACAAAAACAAAGCTATACAATATTATTATTATTATTATCTATATCCGGCTGACTAGCTAAATAAAAAATTTGACTTGATAATCAAGCTTTATTGTATCAACAGTTGAAGTTCCTGGATGACAGAGCAATACAAAAACAATATTGATTTGTCATCCGGGTACTGCACTAAATATTAGATACACTTATTTATTGTACCACTTGGAAGCATTATATAGATAATAATTGACTAGGGTATACTACAACATGGTTAAAAGAATACTCCTGTTTATTTTAAGTTTAATAATATCTTTGAGTGTCTAATTCCATTTATTATTATATTTTGTCTGCAGTGTTTGACGTGGATCCATCGCATCATGAGCAATCTGAGCAAGAAGCGGAGGAGCCGGCCCTCAGGCATCGAACTCGGAGAGACGTCCATTCCGAAACGAAATTTATCGAGCTAGTCATCGTTAACGACTATCAAGAGGTATGTGTGTAGACTGCTCAATCCATAAAGAGAAAGAGAAATGTTAGTCTTGAAGGAGCTTTGTACAAGATGGCTTTATTCGAAATTTCTTTATCGATAAAAATTTGATTCAGAACTATGATTGCTTTCTCTTTATGGAAAGATATTAAATGTGATTGAAGGAAAATGCTTTATACAAAACATATGAAATACATCTAAAATAGCAGAAATCTAATATAACAAGGCTTACTTTGACTAATTTCTTTTCAATTATTATTTTTTATTTTTTATTAGCAGTTTTCTTTTTCTTAAAATTTACTCTGGGTAGGAGTTGAAAGATAAAACAGAAACATCATCTCTATTTTATGTTGAATTTTTTCAGCATCAAATTTTGACAGGGAGTGAATCAGTGAATGTAAAAAGTCTACTTTTTACATTTATTTCTTTTGTTGGAGTGAGCAACCTTTTTTTTTCTTCGCACATTTGATTTGATTTTAGCATTAAACCATCCATGTCCTTGTTGGTGATTTTACATGTGCCTCAGGGGGTAGTTTCTCTTGAGGATTGAATTTATGTCTCTCTCTCTGAACATTTTTTAATTATTATTTTGAAGGAGAAACATGTTAAAAACTTGAAAATTGATTTTTGGAATTGTCTGACTAAATTGTTCATATGGCAAAATAGTATTAATGGATTGATTGGTTTTCATGTGAACATTTTTTTCTATCTATTCCTTCAAAAAAACATTTGATACTTTAATCAATAACTCAATACTGACAGCTGGTGCATGTAACTAAAGTTTCCACATGGTAAAGATGAACAAATCTTGTCATGAGTAAGTTATTTTTTTCAGATAATGATTTTTTTTCTTCACATCTTGTATTTATAAGTAATTTCATATATCCTTGAAGAAGTTTATCTGATTAGTAGTAATTCAATAAATTGAATTTTCACTGTTTCACAATAATAATAAAAAGGTTGTTTTACCTCTGAGACTTTCTGATGATGCCTGCGGCAACGAGTAGGCGAAAGTCTCGCAGGTAAAACAACCTTTTTGATTGTGAAACAATGATAATTCAAGTTATGGAAGTAATTTCATACTTATATACATGTAGATTGGTTAAAGAATTCAATGAATTTAGAATGTATGATTTTGGTGCTATTTTTTAATTGTATGAAAACAGAAAGGATTACCTATGTATGTTTGTACAGATGAAAATTGCATAAATATAGCAATTAAATGCATGAATCAAGCTGTTGCAAAACAAACATGAGACTTCCATCTCAAGTTATGAATATTTCACGTTTTGTTCAATCTTCAACAAAACTAAAAAGACTTGTCCTCTTCTTTTCAGCTAAAAGGATAAAGACAGAAATTGCAAACACTTTAATTTCTTGTGACTCAAACTCACTTGATGACTGGTTAGAAACTTAAAGTAGTCACCTGAAGAATCAAAAGTGTTTTGAATTGATGCAAAGGGGAAGCCTTACTGATCAAATATAACAACTTCCCTCTTCAAAATATGTTTGGGGCCTGCAGTAATCATCTCTCAAAAATGTTAATTTTGAGATCCAGATTTTCTGCCTTCAGGGGTCCTCCGTAGAGTAGAGCGTCAAGATTCATGACATCACATGGGAGACAACGCTAACCACAAAATAGCATTTTACGCCTTTCCATGATATCTATATGATTTTCCAGCAAATTATTCGTGTTTTTCAAGAGAAAAATTTTCTTTCCATATATAACTTGTCCATAATTGTCAGTTGTCGTTAAATTTCTTTGGGTGACTACTTTAAGAAATTAGGTTTAATTTAGTTCTTAAAGATATCACATGTTTGAAGCCAGATGGGTGTTTAAAACTCATATGACATATACAAAATGTATACTTTGAAATAGAGGTTAAAGATAAACTTGAGTTCTGGTAAATATTGAATAAATTCTCGCAGAATCCAACAAAATTTACAGTTAATGTTCGAGATTACAAATAAATGACATGTGCCAAACAATTTTGGTAGAACATGTATAGCGGCTGAGTAATGAGCATAGAAAGATAAGGAAATCAGAGTTATTAGGCCGAGACCATGTCACTATGTGCAAATGGGAGTTGTGGCTTTTATCAAAGATGATGCCCAGTAAAGTTTTTGTGGGTTAATTTTCATTTCACTGGTTCAAACAACCAATATACCGAAGGATAAACAATACAGAGTAAATCATAGCAATTTTCTCTCAAAATACAATTCTCATACCAGAGCTCAAGATAAGCTTTATCAATCCTCTCTGGCTCCATACAGACAATATAGTGTAATCACGTAGGGCTGTAGGCAAAGCTTTAGAATCCTTTCTTTTTCTAAAAATTTAATTTATTCTTTTGTAAATATATCTTATAAAAAGAGAAAACAATGCAACTAGCATGTATGCATTATTTCAAAGGTACACTGTGAGGTATTTTTTCTCTGGATTTCTGACCTTTAAGAACAATGATTTGGTGCATTATCTCTTGAAGGCAAGGCTTAGGAAGATAGCTTTGGAAGAGTTAGTTGGTTGGTTTGTTAATGAAATGTCTGCGTTCCTTCCTCTCTTGGCTCGAATACAGAGCACACGTTTGGTAACGTGCTCGTAATGTATATCGCTCGTCTGGATGAAGTTTGCTTGCCTGCCGCACAGGACCTCTTTCGGCTGGGCGATGCATTAGCGCAGGCTTAGAGCCCTTGAAGAATGCGTGCCATGAATAGCAAGCGAGAGTGAACTACCAGTGCACTTACCGGTATGCTAGCATGGAGCACTCCTAGTTTGAGTACCTCTGGTTGGACCTGTAAACATGTTCATCTATATTCTTTGATTGTTATTCAATTCAAAATAAGAGATATCTTTTATTGTGAAGTTAGGGAAGTTGAAATTTTTCATGGATTGGAAATAATATTAATAATAATGAACGTTTCTTGTATAGCGCATATCAAAGAAAGTCCCTATGCACTTAGAAAAGAAGGAAATAGAGAAAGGGCAAAATAAGAAATGAACATTTATGCCTGATACATGAAAATAATTAATATGTGAAGTTGATTGATGCATCCAAGAACATCTAGGTAATTTATAATTATAGATGCTAAAATCCTTGCATACTTATGCATAGGAGATAATCTTTAGAAAAAAATTCATAAACAGTGAAATACACATCCATTTTTTCCCTTTGTGAGGATTATAAGGCTATTTTCGAAAATCTGTAGTCACTGTTTACAGGCTTGTTTTTGTTGTTGAGTTTAATGGCGTTTTCCATCGTCGTTGGATGATTTTCGGCAATTGAACTTTCTTGATACTAACAAATTATCCCTGCTCCAATACAATCAATTTGAATCATCAAAAGCCATTTTTTCTATACATATATCATCGAGTGACATATATCCTAGCATTTATCTTCATCAAAATGAAGGTGAAATGATAATTGAAATGAGATATTTGAAAGAAGTCCAGAAATGGGGAATATATCCCTTGGGAATTCATCTGTCACTTGGAAGCTTGCCATGCCTTATAGGAAGAGGGATCATTTTAGAATCAATTTTTATTTGTGACCTCGTATTAGAATTGGAGATGAACTTCATTTGGCAAAAGATGGAAATAGATTCCTCAGTTGGGGATAATTAGTTGTCGAGGGCGCAGGATTTCACGGAAGAAGCGGGTCTTATTTCAGGAATTGTCACTTTTATTTTGGACTTGTGATAAACAAGAAATTGGCAACACTTTCATAATGATTGAGAGCTATTTTATAATTTAGAATAGAACAATGATACTAACTGGTCAGTCTTTAACCAAGAACTACATACATGTATGTGGGAGAGAGAGAAACAGGTGCATGTAGGGAATAGGTACCAACAAGAGGGAGGGAAGGAGAGATAGAGGTAAAGAGAGACGTAAATAGAGAAGTAAAGAGAGAGGGAGAGAGGGGGAAGAAAACACTTCACTTTCCATACAATTTCCTTTTGAGAAATTAAAAGAGGCTAATCATTTGGAACAGTTTGTATCATATTTGATTTTTGATAAAACATCTACAGAATACAGATACATGTATGTTATTTTACACAACATAATACTTGTAGGTCTGCGAGACACACATCCCCATAAAATCTAGTGTCTACTATTGATGTGATTATTATACAGACCGTGTTGCATATATATGAAATTAAGAAGGCAAAATAACAAGCTCACTTGCTGATCATGCATTCATGACATATATGCATGCACATTAGTTATGCAATAATAATAATAATCGTTAAAACCAAAAGAAAGATCTATATGAATTAAAATGTACTTTAGGTTGATGAAATCAGCAATCACCAGTCTGTAGACTGATGTCGGGATTTAATAGTAGGAAAAAAGAGAGATTTATCATAATTGTTCACTCTAGCCATTAGAAAACGAAAGGAATAGAGAAGTTAAAATTTGTGTTAAGTTGATGAATCAATAATCACCATCCCGTAGAATGGGGTTTTGAAATGGTAGAACCAGAGTTACCAGACGAAAACAGATATAATGGTCATCTTCAGTCATTCTAGCCATTAGATGAACAAAAAATGAATAAAATTGTACTTTAGATCGACGAACCGGCACTCGTCCCTCCGTTGACTGGTGTTCGGAAATGATAGAAAGAAAAAGGAGAATGATCATAATTGCCCTCTCTATTCCTGGAGTGGCAATTACCAGTTGCGGCTCGTCTCATCTTATATGGACCGTCACCGTGATGTAACTGATGCGGGTGATGCATAAAGAGGGGGCTCCGTTTTGCAAGCCACCATTTAAAGATGAAGTTGAGTTCTGGTCATGCGATTGCATTGTGAAAGAAACAGTGTGGAATCGGTCAGAAAAGGTTTATCATCTAGTAAATAAGTATTTGTGTGTATTGCAAGGTTCTGGAATCATCAAAACGATAAGAAATTTGGCCAAGTCTTGGTAAAGTTACAAGCACTGTACACAGAAAGATGTATATGGGACTACACGAACACGTGGCGAAAAAATCAGTCCCAATTTTTACGATGTTACATGCCATGTTTAGAATACGAAGGCATTTGAAGAGTCATGCTTTTCAGGGAACATGGTCTATCTGATGTTCTTCCACATTTGCTTAATAACAATGATAACGCTCACAAATTATTTTTCACCTCTTCCCAGAACTCGACCTTCTCTTTAAAGATACTCTCGATTTGTGCATTTCAAGTGAAACAGAAACGGGCTGAGCATAATTCTGAAATTATTTCTCGTGCTGTAGGTGGGTGGGTCAAGACCAGAAAATAGAAACAAATTAACAACATACTTTATGAAACCACATTTGCAAGAAAGCACAGCCCACAATTTATGCACTCCTGCTAAAGCTAGATATCCTTCTTTTATTTATCTGTTTAAAATCTATTTTTTGGATAGGGAGGGGAGTTTTGTACTGAGCTGTTAAACTATTATACATGTTCCCCCAGTTAAACTATTATACATGTTCCCCCAATTTCCCAAACATTGTTTTTGATAGGTCATTTAATTCTAGTCTTGGATGTTGGACTCTAAATCTCAACGATTTTTGAAAAGTTGCAAGAAATTACTTTCTGTCATTACCAGAACTGTAGAACACCTTTAAAGGTATCTGGATGTCAGGCCTGCGGGCAGATTATCCGTGAAATCCAGACTGGGATGAGGGAGGCTAGCAAATGGGCAGCTTGAAACGGATAAGAGCTGGTTACATTCTAGGTCGGGTTCAGAGCTCTTCTCTTCCTACTCAATATCTCCCTGAAATATGAGATATTCATCAGAGGGTTGTACACTGATTAGGAAACTTTACATCATTTAAAGCCCATCTGTACTAGTTTACAGGAGGGATTATACCACTCTGCAAGGTCACTGACAGGTGGTAATCTCATCAAATCAGCTCTCACTTAACATAAGAAAAAGATTAGGCATTGTTTGCAGAGGGCGCAAGTAGCTATAAGTTGTACAGTGGGGCTTTAAAGGTCATCTTAATTTGTTCTTTTTAAATTCATTTGTATACCGGTGAATCAATGATGTTTTGCTTAATTATTAAAACTACCTTTTTGATTTTGCGATCAGCTGCAATGGTTTGAAAGCAATATGCAAAATTAATGTTTGCTGCCCTAAACGTGAACACATCCACTGTGTGGGGGTGATGATTAGATGGTGTTGTGCTGCATGTATTGGTCCATGCAGCATCCGTGGTGCAAAAATGAATGATGGTTGCCATCAAAGTGAACACATCCATTGGCCAAGGGTTATGCGATGATCTGATGGTGTTCTGTTTCATAGTTTTTCGTACATGTAGTTACAATGGTTCAGCACTCTGTGCAAAATGAATGTTAACTGCCCTCAGTGTTAACACATCCACTATGTGGGGTTGATGACTAGAAAGTGTTGTGCAAAAACTAATGATGGTTGCTATCAATGTGAACATATCCATTGGCCGAGGGTGATGCGACGATCTAAAGGTGTTCTGTTTCATAGTTTTTCGTACATGTAGTTACAATGGTTCAGCACTCTGTGCAAAATAAATGTTCCCTGCGCACAGTGTGAACATATCCACTGTGTGGGGGTGATAATTAGATGGTGTTCTACTAAAATGAATGATGGTTGCTATCAATGTGAACATATCCATTGGCCGAGGATGATGTGATGATCTGATGGTGTTCTGTTTCATAGTGCAAAATAAATGTTCCCCGCCCTCAGTGTGGACACATCCACTGTGTTGAGATGATGATTATATGGTGTTAGAAACACTTGATGATTGCCAGCAATGTAAACACATCCATTGGCTGAGGGTGATGTGTTTTGATATGATGGTGTTCTGTTTTATAGTATCGATACATATAGCTGGAATGTGCAAATAAATGTTCGCTGCCCTCAATGTGAACATATCTACTGTGTTGGGGGAAATGAATGATGATATGTATGATGATTGCCACCAATATGAACACATCTATTGGCTGAGGGTGATGTGTTTTGATATGATGGTGTTCCGTTGCTTAGTGGAGGTAGCTAGTGTGGTTTTATCTTGCATGGCTAAGGGCCATTGGGCAGGGTAAGAAGAGAACCAGTTCTAAAGGTGAAGAATATTTATGACATACTGATTAGCAACATGGGAGTTATGGTCAACTTGTTTCATCTGCTTCTCTCTGTCTCTTCCTATTTTAAATCTTTTTGTCGTGGTTAGTAAATTGTCATGTGTTATTACTGTCCAGACTAAAGTCAAATAAAAGAGGAAGGCACTCTTTGCAGTTATGATTCATCATGTCAAGGATTCTTTGTTCATTTAAAATATCTTTTGAAGTAATTCATATTTTTTAGGCTTTGTTAATTGTGATGGGTGCCATTGGTGTTTATTCATTTATTCTTTCATTGTCTTGAGAGTGAAAACATTTTTGAATAGGGAAAATTTATTTCACCTCAAATTTATGAAAACTAGATTGTTAATGCATCAGCCATTACAGGAAACTATAATGAAGGATCTTTGAAAATTGATTTCAACATTATTTTAGGAATTAACTGTTTAAAAGAAAAATAATGACCCCCCCAAAATCATATAATCGGATTGATGAGAAAATACATGTGCAGATGAAAACATCAAAGGTCAAAGGTTATGTTATTATTCATTTTTGTCTTTTTCTTTTTATCTTTTCATGCAGTTTCTACGCCAAGAGGAGAATGAAACTATCGTTGCAGGGAGAAGTAAAGAAATAGCCAATGTCATGGATATGGTAAGATGTCATAGAGTTTTTTTTTTAGTTTTTTTTTATTTATTTGATTTTGTTTGTTTACTAATTGATTTGATTTTTTGTTATAATTTTATGTTTATTTATGGGATTATTTGTTTATTTTGTTTATTCTTTATTTATTTATTTTATATTTTTGTTTATTTGTTTATTTACTTTATTTGTTTACTTACAATTGTGAAAGATATTGAAAGCATTCTGTTACTGCAAAAAAGAAAAGTACAGAAGATCGATCACATAGCAGTTGAGAGGATTGGATTGGATTAGAACCAAAACATATATTTGTTTTTATTATGTTTTTGATTTCATCAGTTTTCTTAAAGTTAATTACACTTACCTAGTGTTCTAAAGAATATGGCTTTCTTAATTATTTATCCAAAGCACTACGTATTTTGTTTTGTAAATCTTTTGCAATATCTGATTCGGAAATTATATAATACCTATGAAATATCCCCAAAGAAGCACCATTTTAATGCTTTATATAACTGCTATTTTCTTGTTTATCAACACTTTTTTACCATAGATCTACCGTCCAATGAACGTCCGAGTAGCGCTGGTGGGCGTGGTGACGTGGAGTCAAGGAGACCGTTTTGTTGTTAGCCCCATCCCAGGAATCACGATGGGCGAGTTTCAAAGATGGAGAAACGACGAATTACTCCCAGATATCAAGAACGACAATGCACAGTTCATAACGTAAGATTCATTTTTAAGACCTTGAAAAGTGTTGGCCGGGCCTCATAACAAAAGAGGGTTAAATTTTGTTTGTAATAAGTCACATTGGTATCATTGGCATTAGTTCACTCACTGGAGTTATGAACCCACGACTATACATTTCCAAAACCAATTCTCCAGTTATTGAGCATTTGCATGCCCCCAAACCCCCCCCCCCCCCCCCAAAAAAAAAAAAACAACAACAACAACAACAACAAACAAACAAACAAATAATTAATTAGTAAAATCTTATCACAGATAAGGGCCAAGTGGTTAAAAATAGTAAACAACAAAAACACGTATATTGAATGTATAACAACAAATTTAAATGTAAAAGTATGTATAAGGAGTGGGATATGTGCAGATAACTATGGGAATTGAAATCTTGAAAATTCTGTTTTATGACTTTGTTTTGACGAACTAGATGTCTTCCTGATCATTCACCGCTAAACCTTAAATGTCACATTTTATCTAACAACATAAGCCTGTTTTAAAGAAGAGATGGATATCGAAAATAAACTGCATCATTCTGTGTATTAATGAGAAGGCTGAATGTCTGTAGAAAATGAATGACCCATTTATTGGTCATTTGACTGGATATTAACATTTCGGTAATTGTTTTTGACTCCCACTCATAAAGTGATGATATACTGCCCTTTATTTTGTATTTTCTCATGCCAGCGGATGTTCTGCATCTCCAATTTTAAAAGGGCACTAGCCTAGTGTTTACATACATGTAGCCATATGCATTGATAGCCTTTTTGGCTCAGATCAGATGATTTAAAGGGCAATCCAACCCTTGTAATAAGTTCATTTGAATGAAAGCAGAGAATTTAGAGAAACAGAATGCCAAAAGTTTGAAATAAATCTGACCAATGATAAAGATTTACACATTTTTGAAATATGATATCACTATAAAGTCTATGCGGTGTATATGGACAACTCTCCTGTTTTTTGTGTACCGATACAAAAATATCATTAATTTTTGTTTTTCTCCTAAGTGCCTTCTCCGTTTGGGCACTACTCAAAATATATTATGAACAGCATATTATTGTAGGTCCTCTAAAGAGAAAAGATCTTCTCAAGTCAAAATGGGAAAGTTGTCTGCCACTACATCACAGAGAAATGACAGATTCAGCCAATTTGATCCCATACCTATAGTGATTGCAAATTTTTAAAATTCACAACTTTCTCAGTTTTTTGTCTTATTTCATTCAAACTTTCACCGGTCTACTTCTCTAAGTTTTCTGCTTTCATCTAGAGTAGTTTGGGATTTCCCTTTAATCATGTGCCATTGGAAGGGTGTACCTTTTATTGGAATCCGCTCATTCGGTAATACAAGGATTAATTATGTCTGGGTTGAATCATCTATTACAGGGGTGTGTCGTTTGATGGGAGCACAGTAGGGATGGCCTCGTTAGGAACGATGTGCTCCGATGAGAGATCGGGCGGAGTCAGCCAGGTAAATATCATTTGTTATTTTTATGTCTTTTGTTTCTCCCTTTCTCTCTATTCCTCTCTCTTTGTCTATCTTTTTATCTTTATTTCTCTCTTGCCATTCTTCCTCTTTCTATTTCTCCTCTCTTTCCATCTCTTTGCCCCTTTTTAAAGCTTTTCTCTTTTTCTGTCTCTCCTTCCTTTCTTTCTCTAAATTTTGGCCCTCCCTCTTTCTATCTCTCTCTCTCTCTTTTGGTCTGTCTCTCCCTCTTTTCCTCCTTTATCTTTTTATTTTGTACTTTAGTTCAATTGTATTATCCTATCAGCTGATACTTGTTATTGGATTCTATTTTTTTTTAATGACATCCCTCATTTTGTAATATTTAACGTCATTTTATACATCAAGCATCCTCTGTTCTGCCTTCTATTGTAGGACCATAATAATAACACTGCTGTTGCTGCTAGCACTAGCACTATGGCCCATAAGATTGGCCATAACTAGGCTTCATGCACGATACCTCCGATAGAAACTGCTCTTTCTACTTTCTGATTTTTCTATTACAATGTAATTCCAACACCATACACACTAAGCATCATCTGATTTGCATTTTATTCTAGGACCATGATCGTAACGCAGCTGTTGTTGCTAGCACCGTCGCCCATGAGATGGGTCATAATCTAGGCTTCATGCACGATACCTCCGATAGAAACTGCGTTTGTGATGCTCCCTCCAATGTAGGCTGCGTTATGGAGCCCTCTAGTGGGTGAGTAAGGCCAGTCAGGGTCATTGTCTGTGACTGTCAAAAGATTGTGTAATGCTATTCATTTGTAAGAAAAACATTGTACTTTTTAATCAAATGAGTGCTTGAGAGCTAGCTGGTCAGGTATTATGTGCTATCTCACTTTCAAGTTTACCTTGTGAAAATATTCATTTGGAAAAAAAGTATGACTTTTTTTACTGATAATTATTTATGGGCATGGTGTTGATTATTTTCAATTTAGCAAAGAACCTACTGAATAAGCCAAGGTACATACATGTATGTGACGTGCCATTTATTTGTACCAAAGTAGGTTGCAGTGATATACATGTACATGTAGCTTGAAATAAAGGATACTCACAATAAAGAGCAGAATAAAACTCTGAACAATTAGAAATTTTAGATGAAGTCACATTTACATTTATGATATTGGCTTATTATTAAATTTCACCCCACTGTAACCAAAGCAAAAAAATAAGTTAGTTACTATTTCTATCAAATCAAAGATAAAACAACATTTTTGATCAATCACTTTTACATGTAGATTCATGTTATTGGCTTATTTGTTAGAACTACTGAAGTAGATTATACTATGAGGAAGAAACTAGTTCCCACTTGTATCTACTATATACCTATTATCGTTTGTACCGTTGTGTCATTATCTATGTATAAGAATTGTATTCACAAGTCATGCATTGCTATTTATACTTTTATGTATGCTTGTACCCTCATATCCCGAGAGGGAGTCAAAGAGTTAATAAAATTCTACAATAAATTCTACAATCTGCCCTTCTCCACAGACCGATCCCTCCTACAAACTTCTCAACGTGTTCTTACACTGACCTGAAGACCTCTCTTGAGAAGGGTCTAGGAGCATGCCTCTTTGACTATCCTGATATGATCTTTGACGGACCCATCTGTGGCAACGGCTTCTTGGAGGTCGGGGAAGAGTGCGATTGCGGAACAGTAGAGGTTAGTGACATGGACAGGCCTGATAATTACCAGATTTAAATCGGTTTTCTGATTTTTTTTTTCTTTTTTTTTTTCCAGTTTTTTTTTTTTACTCAAGGGGGGTTGAGGGGGGGGGAAATTTTTGTTTTTCTTTTTTTCTTGAGTGATAGTTTGGGAAAATCAACATCTTTCAGCAGCAGCCATATAATTCATAAAAGAATAACAAAGCTTCAAAAATACCATTTAGTTTAGGCAATGAAAAAGAAAATGGTGAAAATTTGTCAAATATGGTGTCCTTTTGGTCTAGCTTTATCAAATTATACAAGTGCACGTGCCAGATATTCATATTACAAGTTTTATACATGATTTTGGATATCTTTGCAAACATACAGTTGTCCATACAGTAGGTTTTACAAACAAGTGTGAAGTGACATCCCGTGCCAGGATCTAAATTTTTTTTTAATTATCTTTTCTTTTGTTCAATTTTCCACTTTAATACAAGGAAAGAGATATTCATATCAATTCAGAAGTGTTGAGACAGTTAGTATCTTACTATTTATCAACCTAAAGCAAAGGAATCTGATAAAAAGTCTAAGGTTGGGCCCAGCAAAACTATACTTTCATCAGTCAGTGTCATATTGGTATCAGTGTCTCTCTTCTAGTAACTGTTATGAGTGCATTTTTTATTGTTTTAAACATTTTAAAACATTTTTTGTGATTATAGGAATGCTCCAATGACTGCTGTATTCCTGCCACCTGCCGTCTACATGAGAATGCAACCTGTGCCGTAGGAGAATGCTGTGAAGATTGCCAGCTGAAGAAAGCAGGTGAAGTTTGCCGGGATCTCAGTAACATGTGTGACCTGCCAGAATACTGCACTGGTCTGTCTGCCGAGGTAGGTATATTGGATGGAGGGATGAAAAAGGGATGGAGAGGTGTATTGGGATGAAGAAGTAAATGGGGGTGCATGGATGAATAAAAGGATGATGGAGGGATTGAAGGTTGAAAAGAGGGATAGATAGATGAATCATGTTCAGTGGAGAATAGAGAGGTAAAAAGGAGAACGAAGGGATTACTGGTAATATAAAGATGGATAGTGATATAAAGGATAGATAGATGGAGGGATGAGTAAAGAGATGGGTCGAGGGGGAATTTAGGACTTATAAGAGGGATCATAGGATGTAAAGAAATAAGTAGTGACAGAGGGATAAATAAATAGAAAGACAGCAGGATATATAAAGGGGGTGATAGGGTAGCTAGAGGAATGAAGGAATTGATGCAGGGTTTGTGGGGAATATAAAGGGATGGAGATGAACAGTGTCAGTGGGGAAGAGAGATCAGAAGAGGGATAGAAAGGTTAATAGATAGATGAAAGGATAAGTAGGGGAGAGGTAAGAGAGATATGAAAGGGTGTAGGAGGTATATGGAATATTGACTCCAAGAGTGGAGGAATAGATTTAAGAAATATTTGCTGAATAAAATGGGATGAGAAAGATACAGATGCTGGAGTAGCTAGAGAGCTGGGTATTGATGAGGGAAATTAAGGAATTTGTTGAAGGTTGAAACAAGAAATAGAGGGATTGAGGGACAGTTAGAAAGATGAAGGAATAATTTATATGCCAGGATCAATGAATGCACTTAGCATTGGTTGAAACAATACAAGGTTGAAATCTGAAAGAAATAGATTAACAACTAGAGTAAGTTATTCATTCCTTAGTAGGAAGTATGATAATCTCTTATTTTCTTATTAAAAAGAACTCCCTGCTTGGCACAGCTGTGACATTATGAACCAACAAAGAGGCTCATTTTGGAATCGATCTTGCTCTGTTTTGACAAACATGACCATAAATCTAAGTTGAGGGTAGTCCAACAGATTGCATTGTCATGATTTAATGCGGTAAACATGAAACATTAGACTTCTGACTTTCACAATATGGTCTTTAACATGAAATGTAACCATGTTTAGTTTACTTTGATTACATTATAATGACGGATTTGATTAGGAAGTGGTATGAACAGGATGAGGCCGGAAGGAAGAGGTGGTGACTCTATTGAAGTTACAAAGAAGTGTATCTGTGGGCTGGGTTATGTCATGTAACTTTCCCTGGCCAAAGTTTTAGGATTTCAAGTTGAAAAGATAAACATTTTTCATTTAAATTTGTAATTTGTTTCATGGGTTTAATTGAAATCAAAATGTTGTGTTGGAGGCTTTTGAAGAAATGTGAATCATAAATATTCTGTGTTTTTGTAAAGAATTGGTTACAAGATACAAACGTTGAAGGATAAAATAAAGATATATATGTACATTTAGAACAGGAGAAAAGGCAAGTTGCCAGGGAGGAATTCATGGGGACTCTAATGGAGTTCTGTTTTGGGGAAAGGGGAATATTACACGCTGACCATCTATAAAATACATATTATGGTAAAGAAAAAACATTAAAAGTTCATGTGGAAGTCAAACAAGTCAGATTTATTCAAGGATATAGACACCGGATGTGATGATTAATTCACTAATTGATTCACTAATTGATTCCTTCCAACTTAGTGTCCAGCCAACGTGTACAGACAGAATGGTCAGACATGTGCCAACATGGATGATTCCACCTGTTATGACGGCCAATGTTTGGCCTTTGATGACCAGTGTGAGAAGATATGGGGGCCAGGTAAGAACAGTCATAACAGGGGTGCAGGAAGGGATTTTTAAAAGAGGGGGCACAATGAAAGATTTAAAAAAATAAAATAAACTGATATAAAAATTCTTTCAAATGTATAAGAACATACATGTAAGAGGGGATATAATGAAAGAAAATGTCCTTTTTGAAATACTGAGATAAAATTATTCAAAATGTATAGGAACATACAGTGTGAGAAGATATGGGGGCCAGGTAAAACCAGTCATAACAAGGGCACAGGAAGGGATTTTGTAAAAAAAAAAAGAGGGGGCATAATGAAAGAAAATGTCCTTTTTGAAATACTGATATAATTTTTTATTTAAGTGTATAGGAACATACATGTTAGAAAGACTTTCTCACATATGTCATATGCCAGATCTTTATTTCTTTCCTGATTCTTGCCAAATGATTTATCAGTTTTGAGTCAGAAACTATTGAATCCTTTCAGTCACGTATTGAAATAAACAAGGAATTTCCTTCACATCCCAAACCAATGCTAAATCGTACATGACCTTTGCATATTTTCCCTCTGCATCCATAATATTGACATTTCCATCTTCTCTTCATAGGAGCTGAGGTAGCACATGAAAACTGCTTCAATTTCAACACTCAGGGCAGCTCTTTTGGTAACTGTGGAGGGACTAGTTCATCATTCCAAGCATGCGAAAGAAGGTAAGATGTTTGTATGTTGGGCGGGGGTTAGAGGGTTGTAGATCAAGAAAGGTCTTAATGACAATCTTGAGTTTTTGGTCTTAAAAGTGGAAAAACTAGAAGAAAAAAATGATATAAAAGATATCATTCAATGTCATGGTAGTATTAATGTTTCTTTCTTTGTTTTACTGAAAAAGATTCAAAGACTTCTCTCTTTAATATCTAGACGATTTATGGATTTCTTAATGAAAATGGGTCTAAATCTTTGCAAAGATTTTTCAAAAATCTGTAATTTAATACAAAAACATGTAAGTTCATAAAGACTGTAGACTCCCAAAGTTGTTTCATATTTCATGAATTACAAGCAATCTCAAGCTTTCTTTTATAACAGTCCAGTAAAACAAACATACGATCATTTCAAACCATAACTTCAATAATTGACTCTCAAAATAACAATGATTGTTTATATATTTGTTAACCTCTAGTCATGTGAAGTTTGTAGGAGGTAGCTACTATCCTATCCCAAGTTATTTAGCCAAGGCCAGGTAATAAATGTTGATAATAATTGAGTCTCAAATAACAATGCTTGTTCATATATTTCATTACCTGTAGCCATGTGAAGTGTGTAGGAGTAAACTAATATCCTTTCCCGAGTTCTTTAGCCAGGCAACAAATGTTGATATTAATTGACTCTCAAAATAACAATGAATGTTTATATCTTTTTCATTACCTCTAGTCATGTGAAATGTGGTAAGCTGATGTGTGTTGGAGGAAGCTCCTATCCCATCTTGAGTTCCCTAGCCAAGGCCAGTCTGGGTTATATCTGGGATGAGAACAACAACCAGCATTCCTGCAAGTCTGCCTCCATCGACCTGGGTCAAGACGTACCAGATCCGGGTTATGTCGCCACGGGATCGCAATGTGCACCGGGATTCGTGAGTACAACAGGGATTGAATGGAAATTCTGAAATGAAATTGAAAGAAATATATGAGTGTTTAGTTTGTAATACACTTATTTCACTCGTTTGAGGTATCTAAAGAAAGAGATTGCTTTAAAGCCCCACTGCACTACTTGTAGCTACTTGCGCCCTCTATATAGCAAACAATGCCTAATCTGTGCCTGTTGATCCCCCATGATCCTCTTTTTCTTATGTTAATTGAGAGTTGATTTGATGAGACAACCACCTGTCAGTGACCTTGCAGGGAGGTCTAATTCCCTCTGGCCAAACTAGTACGTACAGGCTTTAAGTGAAAATGCGAGATTGAAGGAAATAGTCAGCATTTTTGTTCCCCTTTCTTTTTTGTGTGTAATAATTTAGTCATGCTTAAATTTCATAGCTGTTGTATATATTGTTTAAACAGAGACAAATTGATAATTTTTATTATTTTAAAAGAGGTACCCATATCCATTTAAGCTTGCATAGATCCATGATCAAGAAGTTGTGCGGTCATGAATTATATATATTATATATATTATATATATTAATAAAGTTTTGTATGATTTTGTTGTTTTCCTGTACAGGTATGCAGTGACTTCCAATGCCAGAATATATCGTCTCTAAACATCAGGGCTTGTCCTCATAACTGCAATGATCATGGGGTAAGAAGCGGATTAGTTTGTTTAGAGTATCTGGTCGTATTCATATCTGTCCACATAGGCTTATTCTCAATAAACCCCATAGCCTGTGGCTCTATAAGAGTATGCCTCTGTAGATCTTTGTTCCATGGTCTAATAACACTTAACTGTGATATAATTGAACTTTGTAGTCCCATGACCCATGGTCCTATGTCCCATTGGTCCTTCTACATTGTATATGTAGCATTGATTTATACATGAACAAGCAATACAATTTTAGAAGTCAATGAACTTATTAAAAACCAACAGCTTAGAACATTTGAATTCCATTGAAAGGATTGAGTATTTATTCAGAATAAATCATTGTTATGGTCGTAATTTCAGTCATACCACTTCATTTGTGTGTGTTCAGTATTTCCCAGGTAATTTCCAGTCACTCCACCTGGGCGGGAAATATAGATATTTCCCCACAAATTGTCAACCCTGATGAGAAGGGAAAATCTTAACTGGGATGTATTGGGAGGGATGATTTAGAAATATCAAAACCACATTCAGATATGCTCATAATCTTGCTCTGATCACTAGTCTAGCTTATTTTTCATTGCCGATAACTCCTTGTTTAATGACTGATTGTTTTCCTTTCCAATTGCAGGTGTGCAACAGCAAGAATCACTGCCATTGCGACCCCCAGTGGAGCCCTCCCCTCTGTAACACTCGTGGGTATGGAGGTAGCATTGATAGTGGTCCTGCCAGAGCTACAGACCAACTAGGTATGTACCCCCCTCTTTCTCTCCCTCTCTACCCCTTCCCGATACACATCTCTGTATTGTCTCCTTTTCAGAAGAACTACAATGGACCCAGTACAGCTCCCTGTGGTACCGTAAGGGTTACTGTATGTGCACTGTTTAAGTAGACTTTATTGTCATTAGGCATTGGTGCATCATCCACATTGTGCCCCAAATCTGTTTCGAATTTCCAATTGCAAAAAAGACACCCCCCCCCCCCCCCACCCCCCTCCCCCCATATCCTAGTTGCAATGTCTTGTGCTTGCATCACCCAAAATCTTTTGCGTGAAATTTCACTTGGATAATTGCAAGAGATATGAGTTTGTTGAATGGCCGATCGTATTAGTATTCCTCTAAAACGACCCAGCTTTAAAATACAGAGTTGACATTTTGAATGGTTAAGTGATTCAAAGGAGAAGTAATGTAAATTATATATTCGACACTAGTCAATTTTATTGTGCACAATACTGTAGTATCCTTCCCCAGCTTTTTCATTTTCATCATGTTTGTGATTATTTTGTCTTGTTTATAATTTATCTAGATATCATTATCATTATTCCTATTTGTCTTGTTTTCACTTATTGTGATACTTCAATAGTCATCTTTATTTTATTATTTATATTTTGGAAGTGTAGTAGTATGTTTAATTGAATCATTTAATTTCATAAAACATTTGGTTGACTCTCAGAGTATAAGTTTTATGGAAATGGAATTATTTATATATTTCTCTGTTTATGTATGACTAATACTTGTATGCATGTATTGATCAGAAAATGTGGGGAAACTTTGTACTTAGTTGTTCCATACAGGAGTTGGTACACTATTATTATTAGATATAACATGTACTTTGATGTTGTTCAAGTTACGCATATACTTTGTATTACACATGTATGTTAAATTATTTAACAGCTATATTACCAAGACATTTATCAACACTAACTTTGTGGGATTTAATAACATGGTAATACAATCAAGATTTATGTGTTGGGTTTAAAATGTCCAGAGATATCATTCAATCATAATTTTCTTTGATGGTTCTTTCACGATTCACTCTCATAATGATCGATAATTGGTTAACATTGTCCATTTAAAGAAATAAATGAATAAAACAACAAGACACAAGTTGTTTGGTCACTTAATACTTCATCTTCTATCATAAAAAATAGAATTATTTGTTAATTAAACATAAGTAAAAGAAGTAGAAATGTGAGATGCTTTTAGGAATGTTTTCAGGCTGATCGATGCTGCATGATCGCTTAGCTTGCTTTGCCATTTGAGCTGATTAAGTTACAATTTTTAGCTTTACTTGATGTTTTAATAACTTCTCATTCATTGGATTTTCATATCAAAGCCAAAGGAAAAGGGATCTAATATTTTAATTGTTTGAATACTACTATTACTTCTATCCATGTGGTTTGATAGAAATGCATATATTAGGGATTAATGTGAGTTAAGTAAAGTGGAAAAGAGTTTTTAATCTTAATTGATTGATATTCTAATATTTGGGGGTGTACTAGGGATTATTAATTCCAGAGCGAAAGAATCTGTATGAAGAGAAATGATTTTGTACTGACTATTTTTATTTGGTAAATGAGAATAACAGAAAAAGGATTAACATATATTAACCATATGCGTAAATAGTCTGTTAAAGCTTGTAAAGGTACTTCTGTATATATTTAAATAACAGACAGGGGCTGACATAATATTCTAACCACATAACGGTATTGAGAAGAATATATATATATACTGAAATTCAAAAGTCAAATACTGTTTTGACACTTATTCAAGCACAGTCTTCTGTCAACCTGTACGACTGGTATTCTTCTCTTCCTCACAGTAACCCCATTCCCTAATACACTCTTGCAAAGCACCAAATCTCTCGTCACAAGAAAAATTATTGTCCGAGGTAACTATGGAAACTCATCAACTCGTCGTATTTGTTGCCAATTTCCGATCCTCTGCCTGCCCTTCTAAAGCAGTGAAGGAATATGAGACGGAAACTCTTCTCTCAATCTTCTTCGATCATCTGATTCTAATCCATACTTCATGTACTCACTCTCTCCTCCATGCAGTCCATCTTGCATCATGCCTGTCAAAAGACTTCATGATTAATCCCTACTACTTCATCAAAATGGCAATGCTGTTCTTGTTGCTGCAAAACATGCTTGTTTTCTTCATTACATCAGTCTTATATTCACAGTCAGTCGTAGTACATGAGAAATAGTTGGGTTATACATGTAGATGTTAATACAATGGTTAAGTAGTTAATAGAATAGATGACTTATGGTTCCTTACTCATTCTTTTGGATCCTTAATCATTCTTAAATAAAGTATACTTTATTTGATCCAACGGCTGTATAAACAGTGAGATACAAAGATGTTTAAAATTTCTGGTAGTACATCATACCTTTTTCATAGCTTGGGCTGAAAAAAAACCCATTAGGACTAAGAAAAGCAATCTTGAAAGTCTTGAAATACAAACAGATAGCTTATATTTGAAGTTGTTCTAAAAAGAAAGATGTTTTATTCCATTCTAACCGAAACTGTGACCCTTGGAAAGTTCATCGATGAATTTACCCTTGTACATGAGAAGGAATGGCATTTTTTCTTTAATGTGTGAAATCTATGCATAATTTTGGTCCTTTTCTGTCTGTAACCCTTCCTGAAGTTGTTGACTTATTAACAGAATTTGCTTCTTTTTTTTTGGGGGGGGGGGGGTTGATCTACAGGAGTTGAGTTTTTCAAGTGTTAAATTCCATACTAACCCCTTGACATGGAATGGTACGTAGTGATTGAAAGTTATGCAGGTGCAGTGTTTTTGGTCAGAGGAATACCTGTTTTTCACTGCATTTCCTTTCATCTACTGGTCAATACTGGTACTTTTAACAGTGGGTCTTATTAAACACCCTTTCTATAACAATGTACTCCCAATAGATACTGCCCTCACCACTAAAAATAACAATCATTTTTAAAACTAACATTTCACCAAGCGTACGTACTCATGAACTAATACTTCATGATGTTTCACCATTGTACGTGTTATTTTACATAACAAATTTTTGAGAGCCTGGTATATATGTTTTTTTAATACAATTAACAACTCCTAATTAACAGTTCTGCATAGACTTCTTGCTAATGCCTAGGTCACATATAAACCGGGCCCCGTACGATTTTCCCTACCCGGCGGCTTGCCGTGGATTTAGAGACCGTACGGGAACCTTCGATTTTCTTTTCTACGGCATGTGTGGTCACATATTCTGCGGCGCCCGGGAGGTGCCCGGTGAAAATTGGTCGAGTGAAATGCAAGGCGCCCGTAAGGATGCCGGCCGGTAAGCTTACGTGCTCCGTCCGATGAGCAGGTGCACCCGTGGCTCCGGAAGGTGCCCTGCCGGGACCCGGCCGGGATCCTCAAGGTGCCCTGCCGGGGACCGGTCGGGGTCCTTAAGGCGCCCGGCCGGGTCCCGTGCGGTGCAATGAACTATGTGTCCTCTGAAATCCGCACCTCAAGGTTCCCGTAAAGATTTTTCATGAGAATTTACCCCCAAAAATCATGAGGGGACCGTCCGGAGCCCGCACGGGACCCGTAAGGTGCCCTGCGGGCCCTTCACAGGCTCTCTACGACCTAACGGTCAGATAAAAACGCCGGGAGAATTGGGAGCAGCCGACTCAGCACCACGGCGCCCGTACGGCTTCAAAAACTGTCCCGGCGCCCGTAGGATCTTTACGGTAGCCGGCCGGACAACGGCCGAAAATTCCCAAAATGTCTGTTTTTACTCGCCGTACGGGCCCCGGAGTGTATATGTGAAAGCCCCATTAGCTGTTGCTCTAACTTAAAACTAATTCTGTAATTTTTTTTACTAACACTTTGACACATGGCACTATATCAATTCAATGTTTTCAGAATATATATTTACAATTATCCACATCAATCTATGTCACTATTGACCAACAATCGTTAAATGTGTAGATAGGTATTCTAACCATAACATATTACTAAATTAACCTATTGCATCTGGGAAACATATGGCTCCTGTAGTGAACCTAGGGGAATGCAAATGTTTAATAGTCAATGAGTTAAATTCCATTATATTCAACATACATGTA